>VWYK01056859.1:14042-28749 GCA_013399775.1 Semnornis frantzii | reverse complement strand
TCCTTTTTTTCCTTTTTTTCCTTCTGGATTCAGACACAAGTGAACAAGTTCCAGGTGAAATCTGAGTGACAAAAGCATCTTTCCAGCCAAGCTGTCACTTCCCCCTCAGCAGGGTGTGAAAGGGCAGCAATTGAGTCATCTCCCTTATCCCTCTTCCTTCCTACTGCTGAGCTCAACCAAACCCTGCACCTGTCCATGAGGTGGCAACATTTGTCACACTTACTAAAGTGCTTAGATGGAAATATGTAACCTGTTTCAAAATGTTTACTACCTGCTTTTGTTTTCACTAATAAAAATGTACATAAGGTGAACTTTTGACTAAACTTTACAGCATCTTGCCCTTTTGGAGCTAGTGCTGGGCCAAGTTCAGCACTTGTGAATCTCCTGTATGACTGCTTAGGGCTGAAAGCTAAAGAAGGATTTGATGTGTCCCTGCCTATGATTTGATGTCCCTCCCTGGAGGTGCTGAAGGCCAGGTTGGAGGAGGCCTTGAGTGAGCTGTACTAGTGGGAGGTGTCCCTGCCTATGGCAGGGGGTTGGAACTGGATGATCCTTGAGGTCCCTTCCAACCTTACCATTCCATGTTTCTGATTCTATGTGTGCATAACAGATCCACGTGAAGCAACAGCAGTATGTTGTAAATTTTTGTGGCATCTGATCTGAAACATGATGGGACTGAGACTAATTTATTAAGTGCTCCAACTCTTGAGTCACAAAACTTTAAAAACTCTGCTGCCAGCCTTGTTTGCAGCTTCCAGCAAAGTGGGGCAGGGGAGTACTGCTGGAGGAGGGCAGTGCCAACCTCTGAATCTGCTGCTTAGTGGTAGTCAGGATGACTGAAAACATTAGCACCTACCAAGCAGAAGTAAAAAGGTCTTCTTAAAGCTTTACTTCGCTATGTAGCAAGTTGTGTGTGTGTGTGAACATTCAACCTGCCCAAAACATCACCAGTACTAAAAAACAGTTCCACATACACATCAAGAGAATACAAAGGAGATCATCAAAGAGAGCTTACAGGTAGCCCTGTATCTGAATATACAGATGGATACACAATAAATTTGGTCATGTCACACACATTTTCAGGCAACATTTACGCCTTCCTCCCACTGGGAAAGAAATTTTTACCAGTTGGCTTGGTACACAACCATTTTAGGAATGTGTCTAATGTTGTTTATGATGGGGGGGATCATAAGAGAGGAGGTGCAGATTCAAAGATTGCAAACAGAAAAAGAACCAAGCATAATGCCAAGTCTTTTGCTCTAGTCTAATAGCAAATTGGCCCAGGCCTAGGGTTGTATGGTTAAATTAATCCCAGAGCTTTATTGTTTCGACAGTGTGGACACATAGATGCAGGCAGCTACTCACAACAGTACCTGTTCAAACACACTGTGTTGCTTGTTTTAATGTTAAATTGGTTATTGGAAATGAGCTCATGAATATGGATCAGGTATTTTTATATTCAGTGTTGCTGTAGCTTTTCTAGAAAAAAGATGAAGAGCAGAACCCATTCAAGGCTTAATTTCCTATAGATGCTAGACAGGCAGTGGAGAACACTAAATATGCCATAATTGAGGCCTGATATTTAGTATATGTCTTGGCAATGTTTTGAATGAGTAACAGAACCAGCCATGTAACTTCTGGTTTAGACTGCAGCTTCTGAAAGCATCTCTTTGGCACAGTGTCAAATGTGCTCCCTTTTCAACCTCACATTGCAGACCAGACCCTCACAACTACCCAGCCACAAATTTGGAGCACTATGTGTAGAAGACCTGAAAAAAGGGTCTTAAAAAATAAGTACTAAGAAAAGATGCTGCTACTGCTGGGTTTTTTTCAATGTAATTTCTTCCTTCCTAGCCTGATGACTGTTGCCAATGTAAATCCAAAAGGATGAGGATGCAAGCTTTTGTAGAATGTAGTTGATTCACTGAAATTATATTAACTGGAGAAGTTAATCTCTCTCTCTGCTGGTGAGTACTAAGGATCCATTAGAATCACTGTCCTTACATTGACTGCACTTTTGTGACCTTTTGGGAAGATTGTTATTGGTGATAGAGAATTTAAAGCGGAGTCAGCAGAGTGTGAGAATGAGCAAGGTGGCTGAGGTGTGGATGATTGATGTAGGCTATAACTATGCTGATGACAAATAGTAGGATTTATTCTGACAAACTAGAAATATTTCTATATATCTGTGCCAAAGAGTTTATAAATTACTGCTGAATTTCTTACTAAGTACCCTAGAAATACTCTATCCTGTGACCCTGTTTTTATGGGTGAGGTGTGGCTTGCTCCAGCTCCCCAGTGCCAGAATTTCACCCATCCTACAGGTGGTTTTTAGAAATGTTGTTTTGACTAAGGACAAATCCTTCAGCACTTTACTGCAACAGTAATACCAGAGAATGTTTTTTTCATGATTCTTGAGTCACAAATCACTGTAAAAAATACAGACTTGGGGTGCCTGCCTCCATTGGCTGATAGGAACATCCACAGTAGCTGGAACTTCTTTTTTAGAAGAAGATAGTAGTGAAGAAAGAAATGTAACTATCATCAGTTGCAAAGAAATTAGCACTTTTGAATAGCTCTGACTTCATCCACAGCTGCATTTTCACACTTACAAAGTGGAGATTTTTCTTTATTAAAGGTTTCCAAGAGTGGATCCACATGTGATACAGAAAGAGATGGGTTTTGGTTGGGTTTGTTTTTTTTTTTATAGTGATTTACATTACTCTGATTCCCCCAGAATGTGCTGCTCCTTACCATAACAATCCCCCCAAGCTGTTATTGGAGCTGAAGTATATTGGCTGTTTGAGCACAGTCTTAAGTTCTGGTGCTTCTCTACAGCATGATTTNCAGTGCACTCTGGGGGCCTTGGAGGATGAGAACATTTTTGTAAATGTTGACCCCAGATGACATTTTGATTCTGAAACCTTTACACATCGGCAAACTATTGCTTGGGATCTCAAAGAAGAAACTTGAAAACCAAGGATCTTCCCCATTCTTAATAACTCCCTCTCCACTGCTGCCTCTTGTCAGCCTCACATTTTTAATTTAAGTGTTCCTTAAGAGTTAGAGAATAATTCCTGGAGCTGACTGGGCTCCCACAATCAAGTATTTCCATACATCTCTTTAACTGAAAAGAAAACATTGATGAAAGCCTCCATCATTCCACAGATCAGAAGAAGGTGTAAGTGGCTGAATGGAAGTTTTTGAGGGGAATAACCCTGCAAAATACTCAAGAAGCTGACATCCTTCTCAGGCTGATGCCTGAAATCATGGGCCAAAATCTGCTCTTTGTTACCAATGAATTATCATTGACCTCATCTCCTGTGCACTCTTTACTTCTGACGCCAAGCCTGCCCGTAGTGGGACTCAGCTGGCACCAGTGTTTTCCTTTCATAGCCTATAATATAATTTTCTCCATTAAAATATTCCAATTAGCTTTAAACCAGCACAGAAGACATCCACTTTTACTACTGGTTGCATTTCCCCAGTATCCACCATGTAGTTGTGCCAAGCCCATTCAAGTGCTTCTCTGCAGCCCTAGTAACTGGAGCAGCTGGCCATGCTAGGAGAGCAGTGTAAAGGACAGGCAAGATTCCCAGCAGTGAATGTAGGCCTCTGTAACAGCAGAGAGCAGTTGTTCCACCTTGCAGGCTGTAGGATCTTCAGCAACAACCCTGAAAAAGGAGTATGTGGTGTAAGTTAAGTATCTGCAAGGTAGGCAACTGTTGTTGCTCACGTGCAGTTCACAGCAGTTCAGGAATGCTAAGTGCATGGGCAGATGCCCATCCCATTTTCTCACACAGCTTCTGTGCCATTTGTGATTATTCCTTAAGGATACAAATGATGTTAAGCAACAAATAGCAGAGTCCTGCTCAGACTTCTGAGAGGAATGTCATGTTGAGATTTGGGAGTTTCAGGGAACATGAGAAGGAAAAGACAAGCACAGGGGTGCTCTGCTGATGCAGCCCCTGGGGAGGGCAGCTAACTCCTCACCTGCCAACATTGGCTCCTTCACTTGGCTTAGTCTGGCCTTAGGGTGTGTGCAGGAACCTTGAATAGCTTTTTTAGGGCTGCTCTTCACTTGTGTAGAACATACCTGGCACCACTGAAAAAGAGACATATTTGTGTTTCCTGAGCATGTTGGTTTCTAATAGTTTAGAAGCTTTTAAACATAATCCCAACTGATTTCCAGAGTGAGTTGGGGTCTTTTGATTGGTTATAGAAAAAGTAAAATTGACCTGTGTGCAAATAGTCACAGTTACTTTCTGCAGTTTTCTCCTCAGCAATACCTCTGTGGCTCACCATCCACCCTTAAAATGAAAGCAGGCTGGGTTGGAAGTTTGGGGTTTTATAGAATCATAGAATCAGCCAGGTTGGAAGAAAACTGCAAGCTCATCCAGCCCAACCTAGCACCCAGCCCTAGCCAAGCAACCAGACCATGGCACTAAGTGCCCCACCCAGGTTTTTCTTCAACACCTCCAGGGACAGGGACTCCACCACCTCCCTGGGCAGCCCATTCCAATGCCAATCACTCTCTCTGGCAACAACTTCCTCCTAACATCCAGCCTAGACCTCCCCTGGCACAGCTTGAGACTGCGTCCCCTTGTTCTGTTGCTGGTTGCCTGGCAGAAGAGCCCAACCCCACCTGGCTACAACCTCCTTTCAGGTAGCTGTAGAGAGCAATGAGGTCTGCCCTGAGCCTCCTCTTCTGCAGGCTGCACATCCCCAGCTCCCTCAGCCTCTCCTCACAGGGCTGTGCTCCAGGCCCCTCACCAGCTTTGTCACTCTTCTCTGGACACATTCCAGTACCTCAACATCTCTCCTGAACTGAGGGGTTTTAATTATGACTCTGTACCTAACCTGACTAAACTTAGTTCCACTTTTCCTTTTGCTCCTCCTGATGTATTTTTTCCAAAGCACAAAGGTGACAGAGCTTTTCATGGGAACAATCACATTCTTCATGTCAACACCTGAAGAGAAAACATTGGATTTGGTTTTCAGTGGTTAGAACTGACCAGATCTTACTGAAATTCTTATGCCCTCAAAATGAAAACTAATATCGCTGGCATACACACACCATAGAAAAAATAACTGGAAAGCATCTTTGGCAAAATTGTGAGTAGCTGTAGTTTTTATCAGAGAAAAAAAAAACAAATAATCTTTATTATAGTCACTGGAGCTCATACCAGCAGTAGCTCTGAATAGTCAGTATTTTAACCTAGCTGTTACCTGTGTATCTTTGTATTCTTCTGTACAGCTGCAAGTATTTTGGTGGTAACCTTCCTCCTGTGGACTTCTTTGAACACCAAGCCCCTGAAGAGGCTGGAGCTGATTCAGTTGATCAGTTTGTGATGTGTTTGCAGAAATACCTCTCTTCATTGAAATGAAAAGCAGGGAAGTGGAACTAGAAATTTCAGTTGCTCTGTAATGAGTTGCCTGTCACATCTACAAACTTACCTATGACTTGGAAGCCTTCACACTATAGGAGAGAACAGCCCTGATTTCAGAAAGACACATTAATGTGTGGCTGGTTTGTATTTTCTGAGGATGGCACAGCTTCATGAATTTTTGGTGTGGAAGGCAATTAAGTATCTGAATACAGACAGCTGCTTTCCATCAGCTAAAGAATAGCTCATCCATCAGAGAAGACAGCACTATCTCTGCATGTTCACAACCAAAAAGATGTGGAGATACTGGAGGAAGTCAGGTGACACTGAGTACCATTTGCTCTTCCCTTCACAATTTCCTTTCCTGGGAAAGTGAGGATGGTGATAGAGAACAGTTAAGATGAATATCAAATGGTAGGGTGTGGGTCACACATGAGTTTCTTATGATCCAAGGTCTGTGACTGCAAGCTGCCTTTAGAATCACAGAAGCATAGAATCGACCAGATTGGAAGAGACCTCCAAGCTCATCCAGCCCAACCTAGCACCCAGCCCTAGCCAATCAACCAGACCATGGCACTAAGTGCCCCATCCAGGCTTTTCCTGAACACCTCCAGGGATGGTGACTCCACCACCTCCCTGGGCAGCCCATTCCAATGCCAATCACTCTCTCTGGCAACAACTTCCTCCTAACATCCAGCCTAGACCTCCTCTGGCACAGCTTGAAACTGTGTCCCCTTGTTCTGTTGCTGGGTGCCTGGCAGAAGAGCCCAACCCCACCTGGCTACAACCTCCTTTCAGGTAGTTGTAGACAGCACTGAGGTCTGCCCTGAGCCTCCTCTTCTGCAGGCTGCACATCCCCAGCTCCCTCAGCCTCTCCTCACAGGGCTGTGCTCCAGGCCCCTCACCAACCTTGCCACCCTTCTTTAGAGCTGTTGCAGTCTCCTCTGGGGATGTAATTTCTGATGCTGCAAAAAATATTGAACCAGTCAAAGCTGAGAGAGAGGAGACCTTTTCCTACCCTCATGCCAAAGTGCTATTGAACTTTCAGCTGAGGAGGACGAGAAGTCTGTGGAGCAGAAGACCTGGGCTACCAGGTTCAGTCACAAGGATCCAGAATGGTTAGATGGATTGCTGTGTGGGATGGATCTACTTCAGCTGGTTTAAATCACAGCAGATAACCAGCCTTAACAGAGATCAGGCTAAATCCTTCCCACTCTTCATGTCAAACACTCCTTGCTCGTTAAAAACTGGAATTTCTTCCTGCATGAAACGAGTAAGTCGGCACAGACTGCACCCCCAGTTCCAACCCCAGCTTTTGAGACAGTCACTCTTTCATTTTCACTGGGTTAGGGAACATAATTTTTATGCTAACCTCCTTTCTTTTGAATTTTTTCTTTTTTTACAGATGCCTTCCAGAAATCTTTGGATGTTCACTATGTTACTATAGATATATGGTAAAAATTTGACAGCTTTCTTACCGCTCACAACCTGCAGTTCCCTGCAGAGACCTTTTTCTTCACTGTAGCCTTATTGCCAAGTTGTCAGAGCATTAATTAAACTAGAAGAATAAGGCATTGCATGTCATTTCCTATACTGGATGCCTTCATGTCAGGGACATATCTCCATGGCAAGAATCTGTATATAAACAAAACAAAACAAAAAATAAGCCTGGCAACAGTACAAAAAAAAGCTCCTGCAGTCCTCTAAGTTAAAAATGTGGCCCAAAAACATTTACCAATTTAAAGCTAAGTATTTCTAGGGAAAATTAAGTTTGCTGTCTACTTTATTCCTTAAGTACAAATGTGACGATTTTCTTTGGCTATTATGTGCCAATTATTATTCCAGTGTTGCTTTTAATCCCCATATTTTAGGTATTTATTGGCTCAGACATTAAAAGGTTTCTCATTCTAAAAACCTTCATTCATTATAGGTAGACTGAAGGTTCCTCAGTGGAATTACAGATTCTCTGGGTGAGAATTGTTTATGGTAAAACTCTGTTCTGTATAAAGAGCTGATAATTAGCATACAGTTAATTTTGTTGCATGGGTCAAACTGTCTTTTCATATATTATACATCATATAGTATACATTATACATATATCATATATTATACATATATTTTTAATATATTATACATCATATATTATAGAATCATAGAATGGTAAGGTTGGAAGGGACCCCAAGGATCATCCAGTTCCAACCCCCTGCCATAGGCAGGGACACCTCCCACTAGCACAGCTCACTCAAGGCCTCCTCCAGCCTGGCCTTCAACACCTCCAGGGAGGGAGCAGCCACAACCTCCCTGGGCAACCTGTGCCAGTGTCTCACCACCCTCACTCCAAACAACTTCCTTCTAACATCCACTTTCAATCTCCCCTCTGCCAGTTTAAGCCCATTGCCCCTTGTCCTGGCATTACAAGACCTTGTCAATAGTCCCTCCCCAGCCTTCCTGTAGCCCCCTTCAGATCCTGGAAGGCTACTCTAAGGTCTCCTGGAAACCTTCTCTTCTCCAGGCTGCAGAGCCCCAACTCTCTCAGTCTGTCCTCACCTCTCCATTTTAGGTATATTTACCTTGCTGTTTAGAACCCAAAAATACTGCACACATTTTGATGCTTTTCCTGCAATACAATTAACAGCTGCTTAAACTATAATTGCAACCTGATGCTTGCTAACCCTGCAGACAGAGCCACAGCATTGGAGAGTGTTTGTCATTCTTTCCCCTGTTTTCAGGGCTGTGGTTCTTTGTGACCCTTCATGAAATGAATCTGATTATTCATTGCCAAGTTAGAAAAACAAGAAATCTTTTCAAGAGCAGAAAAAGGAGGGGGGGGAGGGAGAGGAAAGTGTTATGTGGGCTATAGAATGAAGAGGTGATAATCTGGATGTTAAAACTTCTCTGAGCACACAGAGGACTACCCTTTCTTCTTACCATGTACAGAGCCATTCCTGGTGGATTACAGAGAGACTCTCCACAAAGGACAAACACTTCAACTGGTTGTACCTGGTTGTGGCACCGAGGCTTTGGGGCGTACAGAGGGACATCCATCAGAGGTGTAGTCACAGCCCCAGCCAAAGCATCTTCTGTGCTACCAAAAAAAAAAGCAAAAACAAAACAAAAAAAACCAAAAAAGGAACCTGGAAAGCACTGCTTGTAGCTTCCTCCTCAGCTGAACAGGCAGCATCTCAACGTGTCATTGAAACATTCCTTGCTGTTGTGAGGAAGCTGAATTAACTCGACGCATGTGTTTCTGAGCTGCACCTGCATGGCTACTCTTTACAAGCAACTTCCAGTCCTCCTTCAGGAGCTCTGTGCCCACGGTGGACAGTGTGGGCAGAGGTTTCAGTGTCTGGCCTGTGTGGTAGAGAGGCAGATGCCATGGCAGTGCTGCCAGGAGCTGCCTGTGACAGCATATGCAGCACGTTTCCCTTCTCTTGGTGTCTCAACCGACTGTCGCCAGTATGTCAGAAGCACGGCGTGAGTGCCAGTCTCAGAGATAACTTGAGCAGAGCAGGTTTACACTCGTGCTGCTTCCCATCCTGGACAAACCTTTCCCTGATAAATCCTGTAGGATGGTTCTCATGATGCCTGACTGGCTGTTTGCTGAGGAGTCCATGTGTAGGCATTTTGCTTCTCTGGCAGCCTCTGAGGCTGTGCCTGGGAGCCTGGTGGTGACTGGAGTCCATCACTTACTGAAGACAGGGGCAAGAAGTCTTCTCCAGCAAGAAAGGTCACCCTTTGCACAGTCCAGGACAGTGAGGAGTCCAAGCTAGCAATGAGCACCTGTGTTGGTTTGAGTTTATGTTTCCCAGGGGACTCAAAGTATATCTAACAGAAACCAATACAGTAATAATAGGATGCCTTCCCCTCCCCCCCCCCCCCCTTTATGGAAAGAAAGGAGTTAGATGTAGAGAGAAGGGGTAAAACACCCAAAGAATAGTCCTGCTGCTATTTGGAAGTTAAAAGCTTTAACAATAAATAAAAGGTATTTTATTTATATGATTCTATTTAAGGTAGGGGAGTTACAGATAGGTATAGGGAAGGGAAAACAAGATTGATGACAATGGATGGAAGGGATGTCCACCATGTGGTAGAAACTGCCCATGTGGTAAGACAGGAGCAGCAGAAGCAAAGAGTGGTATCAAGCAGGTAGGCAGGCCAGGAGAGAGAGAGAGAAACAGAAAGTTCCTCTGTTTATATAGGGGGTCCAGACAGGCAGTGGGAGTGGGCTAACCACTACACCTGGGGTCAAGCAGTCCTGGGGTCAAGTTCTGACCACTCCCCCCACCCAGGAGGGTTAACCCTTTACAGCACCCCAGGTGAGAGAGAGGACAAGTTTAAGTGCTGCTGTGTTTGGCCATTCTCATGACTCCTCTGAAGTGTCAGAGCAATGCCCTGAGCCTTAGAAGAGGTCACATTTTCAACCTAGCTTCTAGGATGGCTTCTAGCCTCGGGATGGTTCCCTGGGCCTGTCCACAGTGCTGTGCCTGCCAGCACGATGCATGGGGGACTTGTGGTGTTCCACTGTGCAGAGCTCCCCTCTGCCTGGGGCAAGTGACAGCGCTGAGGCATCCCCCACAATGGTGACAGGGCTTGACATTGTCCCTGGTTCCCTCCCCACCAACCCTTCCGCTAAAACCCCCTCACCGTTACCCAAATAATTGGATTCCTCCTCTTTTTTCTTTTCTTTTTTAAAGTCTCTGAAAATTATTCTTGAAAAAATTTCTGATGAATAGCATTAATCCCCTAAGAGAGGAGCACTCTAGATTGCTTAGCTGCAAACATCTTTTATTCATGAGCAGCACATGCCATACATTCACTGCCTCACTCAAGTCTCGGGCATTCTTTCAGGCAGAAGAAAGCATATCTTCAGCATCCTGGGCTTTTCAACAATCAAAATATATAATGAAGTGCCAACACCTCTCAGAGGCAATAACCTGCTGAAGCACTATACAAGCCTGTATAGTTGGTGGGCATTTTAAAGCCTTAACTGGTGACCAGCAGAACTTGGTTGTGAAATGATTACTTTTATGCCCACACTTGGAGTTCCCTGTACCTCTCCAAGAGGATGGAGTATCATCCTTACCTTTTAGATGTCATAGAACTTTTTTTCCTTGCCCCTGTGTATATGGAGTGAACCCTAAACAAGAAACTTAACATCATTTTCCCAAGTGTATCCAGGACCTCACTTTCCCCTTGTTTGCTGGGAAGGGACTATTTGCAAGGTCTTGTAATGACAGGACAAGGGGCAATGGGTTTAAACTGGCAGAGGGGAGATTTAAACTGGATGTTAGGAGGAAGTTCTTTACAGTGAGGGTGGTGAGACACTGGCACAGGTTGCCCAGGGAGGTTGTGGCTGCTCCCTCCCTGGAGGTGTTGAAGGCCAGGCTGGAGGAAGCCTTGAGTGAGCTGTGCTAGTGGGAGGTGTCCCTGCCTATGGCAGGGGGTTGGAACTAAATGATCCTTGGGCTCCCTTCCAACCTTACCATTCTATGATTCTATGAAATGAAGCAATAGGGTGAAAAGTCTGCAGGAAAACCTGCTGCTGCAGCCTAACTTCCCAGGGTCAGCTACTGCATGTACTTGGCCATCATGAGAACTGGCTCATTGTTGCTGAAATTTTAGCTTTGATTTCTCATTATAAGTTCTTAAATTCTAAGGATTAAGAGTATTTGAGGGCAGATCCCAAGACTGTGTCTTAAATGGGATTTAGATACACCTGAGGTTAATGACAGGAGAGCTCACTTCTTTATCTTGATCCCTGGAAATGGAATTGACCTTTTCACAGCTCACTTAGGGATAAGTTTGTATAAATATGTCTTAATGTTTGGCCCCAATCTCCTTTGCATATCCTGGTTTATCTGCCTGTGAATAATACAGGTTCCTGTCAGCAAGAGGAGACAAGATGCCTGCTCACACGTTCAGAGTCAGCAGCCCACTAGAGATGGCTGCTGCTGAGGCTCTACCTGGGGCAGACTGGAAAGCTCAGAGTGAGTGCAGAGAGCTGAGCAAAGGGGTTCTTCTGTCTCTCACCTTTGGTACCCAGTGGCCAGTGCTCTGGCTGTTCCATTTAGCAGTGCTTTCATGGCTGCATGGCTTGTCAATGTGCTGTTTCTCTTCCAGTTACAGTTTCTCTTACCAAGGGTAAGCCAACCTCTTGTGCCAAACCAATGCAGTTTTCACTCGTTCTGGTGGAGGAACACAAGAGAAGGGCTCAGGCAAGACCTGTGCCAGCGCTTGGTGCAACTACTAACTCTTTTGGGCACCCACAGACTCAGCACTCCTTGTCCTCACAGACTGTGAATGAAACCCCAGAGAAGTGCCTCCAAGCCTCCACTGTTCCCCTCCATAAGAGGCCTCAATCCCACAAGAGTTGGTGAGTTATCTCCCCTCGCCAATGGATCTGGTTCTCTCTTCCTGCAGCTGCCCTATGCTGTGTGCTTAACCATTTGCTTTGTGCCAGTTCTGGAACTGATCTCTCTCCTCTGAGCTGAAGAACAACTCAGCTTTAGAACCAGAGAGCTTTTTTTCCCCCATGTCTCCAGTATGGTTAGGGAGGGACAGGGAAGAATGTGCTTTGGTAGCCACAAACCATTAGGATAAGCATAGGAAACCCCCAAAAGCACATCCCTGCTGTTTCCCTGTAGACAAATGGCCCTTGCATTTGGCCAGTGGCACAGCTTGCACTCTTCTAGACAGTGTCTATAGATGGAAATACTGTTTACAATTAATTATCCCCTTAGTCTCACAAAGGAGGGGCTTTGAGTTGTGGACAAGTTTATGCTGCAGCTGTACACACGACATTGGTAAGCAGAGAACACCAAAGTTACAACGCCTGCCCTCTTCACGAGATTTAAATCCATTTTCAATGATTATTTTTGCTAAAACCACACTCTCATCGTTTAGATAATAGAGCCTCTGCTCAGAGATGCTGTTTCAAGGAGAACCAGCCACCATACAAGTTGTCCTCTTGATTTATAGCCGCAGCAGCCTGAATTTCATATAACATGATAATATCCTGCGACGTCTCAGAGCTCTAAGCTGAGTCCCGCACAGATAACTGGCTGAGCAGTGCACAGTCAGGATGTGATAATAGCATCTTTCCTTCAGCATGAAATGATGCAATTTGGGGTGCCATGCTTCTTGGATGTGGGAGCAGTAATCCTATTATCAGTCATCAACAATAAATGACACCGCTGTAGATACCCATTTGCTGGAGACGATAAAGAAGCTATTAGGCAGCAGCCTGGCCAGCATGCTGAGGCTTCACCTGCTATTCCTTTGCAGATTTTCTCTGCAGATATCTGCCCATCTGCAGATACTTTCTTTGTTGCTATAAATAAGAAGGCATTGACTTTGCAGTGACTTGGTCGATATTCTCAGCCACCAGCTGTACTTCAGCAGCGATTCAGGGCATTCCCCTCTGGGTCTTGGGGCTGTCTGCTGGAGGGTCCCGGGCTGTGGTATTCTTCTCCAAGAGACCCTCTGTGGCATTCTTCTCCAAGAGACCCTCCAGGCACAGAAGAGCAGGGTGGTTTGTGGATACATTAATGAATGCACCTATGGGGATGAGCAGCAAAAGATAGCAGCAAAATCTGCCATAAATTACCCACCAGATCCCAAGAAAGGTAGACAAGTAGCAGCCAACTGACAGTGCCAGGCAAACAGATGTGTTTTCATCTTCACACCTAGCCCATCCTTTCCAGCCAGGGCATACTTTGTGATTACACCGTGTTGCTTTACAGCTAGTATGAAATATTTAGGGCTTTAAATTTACATAGTCATAAGACACACCACTGTGCAGTATATCTTGCAACCCAAACACAGGAGCTGTATAATTGCATGCTTCCATGAAATTTTATTAGTGGGGGGAAATGTAATTTTATTCCATCACATTGTTGGAAATTATTTCCATAATGAAATCAGAGAAAGAATTTCTTTAATTAAGTAGAACTGTAAATGAACAAATTGGGTTATCCTTCTTCAAACTTCATGAGCTTCCATACTGTGAATGGTCCTTTATGAGCACCCTAGAGGAACTGCTGCTGACTATGAGCTATGGCCATACCTCACCCTCTGCTAGGTTAAACCCATCCCAGGGTGGGGGAAAGGACTGGAAATCTAACCCCAGGTGGGCACGGAAACCAATCCCTTCCCGGGCGGAGGACCCCCAGGTCAAAGTTCCTTCCACTTCCTGTCAGCAACCTTACTTAAGAGGCAGTCAACTTCCTGCTCGTTCTCTCTCTCTCTCTCTCTCTCTCTCACACACTCTCTCTCTCTCGCTCTCTCTCTCTCTCTCGCTGTCACTCTCTCGCTCTCTCACGCTCTCTCTCACTGTCATTCTCTCGCTCTATCACTCTCGCTGTCGCGCTCTCTCGCTCTCTCACGCTCTCTCTCACTGTCATTCTCTCGCTCTATCACTCTCGCTCTATCACTCTCTCACTGTCGCACTCTCACGCTCTCTCTCACTGTCATTCTATCACTCTTTATCACTCTCTCGCTGTCACGCTCTTGCTCTCTCACGCTCTCTCTCACTGTCATTCTCTCGCTCTCTCTCTCTCGCTCTCTCGCTCTCTCTCTCTCGCTCTATCTCTCTCGCTGTCGCGCTCTCTCGCTCTCTCTCTCTCGCTCTATCTCTCTCGCTGTCGCGCTCTCTCGCTCTCTCTCTCTCGCTCTATCTCTCTCGCTGTCGCGCTCTCTCGCTCTCTCTCTCTCGCTCTATCTCTCTCGCTGTCGCGCTCTCTCGCTCTCTCTCTCTCGCTCTATCACTCTCGCTCTGTCACTCTTTCTCTCTCGCTCTCTCACACTCTCTCTCACTGTCTCTCTCTCGCTCTATCACTCTCGCTCTCTCACTCTTTCTCTCTCGCTCTCTCTCACTCTCTCTCACTGTCTCTCTCTCGCTCTATCACTCTCGCTCTATCTCTCTTTCCCTGTCGCGCTCTCTCGCTCTCTCACGCTCTCTCTCACTGTCATTCTCTCACGCTATCTCTCTCGCTCTGTCTCTCTTTCTCTCTCGCTCTCTCTCACTCTCTCTCACTGTCTCTCTCTCGCTCTATCACTCTCGCTCTATCTCTCTTTCCCTGTCGCGCTCTCTCGCTCTCTCACGCTCTCTCTCGCTGTCATTCTCTCGCTCTATCACTCTCGCGCTGTCGCTCTTGCTCTCTCGTGCTCTCTCTCTCGCTCTATCTCTCTCTCCCACTCTCTCTTGTTCTCTTTCTCGCACTCTCTCTCTCTCTCTTGCTCTCTCTCTTACTCTCTCTTGCTCTATCTCACTCTCACTCTCTTGCTCTCTCTTGCTCTCTCTCGCTCTCTCTCGCTCTCTC
>VWYK01056859.1:0-13961 GCA_013399775.1 Semnornis frantzii | reverse complement strand
CTCTCGCTCTCTCGCTCTCTCACTCTCTCACTCTCACTCTCCCACTCTTTCATACTGTCTCTCATGCTTGCTCTCTTACGCTCTCTCCCTCTCTCACTCTCTCTCACTCTCGCGCTTTCTCTCTCGCTCTCTCTCTCACTCTTTTGTGCTCTCTCGCTCTCACTTTCTCTCTCTCTTTCTCTCTCTCCTGCCTTCACCTCTGCAATGTCTTCTGCTGCTGCTGCTCCTGTTAACCACGCAGCCAGACCTGTTACCTTGCGTTGGGGTTTGCATCTGAGGAGAATCCATTTCAAGACACAATCCACTGCCATCCAGCCTGGTTTGGTATGTATAGCTGTATCTGTTCATCTGCTCCCTTACACCTCTGTAACCTTCCTTTCCCTTAAATGCCTTTTTTTTTTTTTTTTTTATTTACTTTTTACCATCCAAATCAGTGCCAGGCTGTTCTTTGGTTGTTTTACTCTTTTTACTCTTCTGCCTACTTTTTTCCATATGGGGAGGAGGGGAGAGAGGAGGCATCCTAAATTCTCTTCCATTGGGACTGTGGGCTCTGTGAAAGCTTAAATGGCAACACACCCTCACAGCATTTCTTGATCATCCACAGGACTCAGCTATCCACAGTCCACAACACAGGACGCACAGGATGCTTTGTAATCACAGACTTACCTTGAAAAGTAAGGTGGTTACCAAAGTGCCCCATCTACTTTTTTCTTGGTGATGAGTTTCTACACTTCAAGCATGAGCTTTTCTCTCATGACATATGGGTTAGTGCACCTCTGCAGGAGGGTCTCTTCCCACCTCTGATACTGGGTGCTTTTGAGCAGAAGTTCATCTGAGTTCACAGAGATTCACTTCTCTTCCTGTATTTCCTTTCGTCCCTAACTTTGCTTATTTTCCTCTAATTTCCTTACCTTTACCCACATAGAAACACAAATCTCCAGCATCTGACTCAGGTCATGGATGACATTTTGGGGATCAGTATCTTAAGGGAAGTTTTAGTGTCTACCTCATAGGTGCCCACCTCTTTCAATGGGCACTTCAGCACCTTTCTAGGGAAGTTCTCCTCCCTCTCTGCCCTGGTGTGTCCAGTTTTGGGCTGCCCAGTTCAAGACAGACAGGTCTGCTGGAGAGAGTCCAACAGACTGGGGGACCTGAACATCTCTGCTGTGAAGACTGAGAGACCTAGGGCTGTTTAGATGGGGGAAGAAAAGGCTGAGAGGGCATCTGATCAATGTATAAATAGCTGAGATGTGGGTCTCAAGATGAAGGTTCCAGGCTCTTTCTGGTGGTGTCCAGTGATAGGACAAGGAACAAGAGATGTGAAGGGGAACCCAGGAAGTTTCATCTCAATGAAAAAGCTTCCAAACCTAGCTGGATGTGCTCCTGTGTTGCCTGCCCCAGGCAATCCTGCTTTGGCAGGGGGAGTTGGATTCAGTGGTCTCTAGAGGTCTCTTCCAACCCCTAACACTCTGTGATTCTCATGCAGGAAGAGATGTGGCAAAGGAAGGCAGATGGTATTTGACCAACATGAAGCTGACCTTGTAGAAGACCCCAGAGGAAATGTGCTTAGTTTTCCCATGACCAAAGGGAGAGATCTAAACCATATTTTTAAAGACAGAGAGGTCTTGCTGCATTCTTACAATGCACAGTTTTTCTTTTTACACATCCACTTTTGCCCTGGCCACAGCCACCTTTTCTCACTAGTCAGTAGCACTGATGTGAGTGAATCACTTTCTCCTGTGGGAGATGAACATTTTGCACTGCTCTTGGCTGGGAATTAAAGAAGACCCCGCAGCTCCTGACACAGCACCCCACACTGGCACCTTTTCTACAGGCTAATTTGCTACAGCTTGCAGTGGGCACTTTAGATGTTGATGCAATGAATTCCTATGGAGAGTGGCTTTGCAAAATGACAATTTTGTAAAATTGGCTGTTGCAGATCATTTGAAGACACACAAGATCAAAGTCCTGTTTACCCCAGGTTTAATAATTACTTCAGTGATGGAAAGCTGAGCCCAGTAACACAATAAACCTTCCCATCCAGTCTGACATCCTGCATTTTGAGATGATGTTGACTCATGGCCTCAGTCACTGTTTACAAATATTGGTCTGGGAGGTCATTATAGATCAAAATTAATTATGTTATCAGGAAAGTGAAGATGGAAGAATCCTACAGATCTGACCCTAATCTAATGAAAATATAGACAGGTGGTGGAGCTAAGCATCTCCTTCAGGCTTCTGCCAGGGGAGGGATTTACATTTATCTGAGCCTAAGGACTCACTATGGTACAGTAAGCGCAACCTGCAGAGCACTAACGAGGGGTGAAACCAGGGTCACCATTTAACACACAGATCAATAAAGCTTTTCCATCCTTGAACTGTAATGTCAAATGTCATTGCCTAAACATTCCTTACCCGGTGCACCAATGTATATCCTTCCCAGATCTATTCTGCTCTCACTGTACAAATAGCATGTGCATAGTCCCAGCTACACTTGGCAGCTGCAGGTTCAAGTTGTTTCACTTGCAGGTAAAGGCATACTCTAATTTCAGCATCTGTAATGAGGAAATGCCTTCTGATCAATTTTAAATGTCCCTGAGCCTCACATTGCCAATCCAGTAAATATTCTCCAACCCTTACATTTCTTAATCAACGTAAAACCTTTTCCTGAGCTCCTTGTTCACAGTGACAACGCAGCATTAACATCTTCATAGTTCGGCTAAGCGAGATCTTCCCTAAGAAATTCAGGGGGAAAATATGCAGCCTGACAGAACAGCATGAAACTCCCATATCAGACTCCTAGGAGGAGGTGTCTACATATTTCAGAGTAAAAATCAAAGGAAGCCATTAAAAAGGAGCACATTGTCTAAAACGTGTTAAAATGAGACGTGTATTTATTCTCTCCCTGAGGTAAAAACCTGTACAACTTTGGGTTTACAACCCATAAATTATCAAGTCATTTCTCACTTGTAGCATAAATAGCATCCAAAAGCGTCTGCATCCACACATCAGCTGAAGCTGGAGAGAGCTAAATTTACAAAACATTGAATCAAGAGGTACATGAGACTGAGTAAACAGCACAAAATCCACTGCCTCTAATGAGGGATATTACAGCAGGTGTCCAACTTCTCAAGTAGTTTCTGACAAAGTTTGTGGGGTGCTCACGGCCCCTTTCTGGAGTTCAGCAAAAGAGTGAGTGCAGCCCAAGGAGGTAGATGGGTGTAGAGGATGGAGGAGTTGAGCAGGCTGACAGGACCCAGTCTGGGCAGCAGCTCTTGGTTTGACTGCTTCTAACAGTAGCGTTTCATGGTTGCTGAATGAAGACCAGTGATGGGTGGTTGAGGTTACCCGAATTCCTAGCTCCTTTTCCTTCCTCCCTGCTCCCCTTCTGAAACTCGCCCATCCTGGCAGCTGTCCTGCATGGATGTAGGTCAATATTCAGAAAACATCAGCAGAGCTAGAGTTCTCACACAAGCTCCATGGTTCAGTGGTGAGGTGGCTGCCTGGCTCCTTTGGAGTCCGTTGACTCGGCTTGAAAGCCTGGATGGGAAAACCACAAACTGGAGGATCTCCAGCCCATGTCATAGAATCATAGAATCATAGAATCATAGAATGGTAAGGTTGGAAGAGACCTCAAGGATCATCTAGTTCCAACCCCCTGCCATAGGCAGGGACACCTCCCACTAGCACAGGGCACTCGAGGCCTCCTCCAACCTGGCCTTGAACACCTCCAGGCAGGGAGCAGCCACAACCTCCCTGGGCAACCTGTGCCAGTCTCTCACCACCCTCACTGCAAACAACTTCCTCCTGACATCCAGTCTAAATCTCCCCTCTGCCAGTTCAAACCCATTGCCCCTTGTCCTGTCATTCCCAGACCTTGTCAATAGTCCCTCCCCAGCCTTCCTGTAGGCCCCCTTCAGATACTGGAAGGCTACTCTAAGGTCTCCTCAAAGCCTTCTCTTCTGCAGGCTGCAGAACCCCAACTCTCTCAGCCTGTCCTCACAGCAGAGCTGCTGCAGTCCTCTGAGCATCTTCGTGGCCTCCTCTGGACCTGCTCCAACAGTTCCATGTCCTTCCTGTGCTGGGGGCTCCAGAACTGCACACAGGACTCCAGGTGTGGTCTGAGGAGAGCAGAGTAAAGGGGCAGAATCCCCTCCCTTGCCCTGCTGCCCACACTGCTCTTGATGTCCCTTCCAGTTATTAGCACCTCATAAGATCTTTTCAATTCACTGCCTTTTGAGCAAAGAATTAGAATGAGGACCCCCTGCCACCCAGCCTGAAGAGCACAGAGGAAAGGTTTTGTGACTAATCGCAGTGTTAGGGCTCATACTTACGTGACAGGGCAGCCTTAAAAGCCAGAGGTGGTGAGAGCACCTCACGGGGATTCTGGCTTCTGGAGAAACTTGGCCCAGGCTGACAGTGTTCCACAGCAATACTTCATCCTGGAACAGGATCGAGATGTGGCCAGGATAGACCCCAGACCTGGGACCTCCCTGACCCTG
This sequence comes from Semnornis frantzii, assembly GCA_013399775.1. NCBI lineage: Eukaryota > Metazoa > Chordata > Aves > Piciformes > Ramphastidae > Semnornis > Semnornis frantzii. Next base: position 9,459 of record VWYK01056859.1, on the reverse strand, counting down.
CAGCCAGGAGTGGCAGGAGCATGGGGTATGGATTTACCCTGAACTTCAAAGCTTGTGGCCATTACCTACTGCCTTCTTAATTGAAGACCTTCCATTGTCACAAGTTACTTTTAAGGGCAGGTGTTCAGAGGTGTGTCTTCCTGGCACCAAACACGTACCCACGCTGGCAGACTCTAGAGAAGCCAGGAATGGTTTTACCCGTGGAGGATTAAGCTGAACCTCGTTCTGTGACGTTCACAGGGTCAGCACTGGGGCTCTGGGGAGGCACAAAGTGGACTGGGAGCATCAGGCCCTAAAGGCAAACAGGAGCAAACACGGGCAAACAAATTGCAGGGGGAAAAAGAAACGGACAAAGACGAATGTGGCAGATGAAATGTAACCAAGTGTGTTAATGCAGGGTCAGAGAAAGACTTAAAAAATCTTGTACTCAGGATATTAAAATTGTACTCCCTGGTGTGTACCTACCTGCACCTCTTTTCTAAACATTATTTCTGCTACATTTGCCTTCAATTAAGAAAGAGGCTTTTCATCTCTGAAGCAGTCAGACCTGCAATTACACCAACCCAAGTTTTGCATGAAGTAATATTTCTTCCTGCCTTAAACACATTTTGTGCTCAAAATGAACTTGTTAAATAGTCTGTCATCTTGTATTTCCTTCTCTAAAGATGCGGACAACACCTGAATAGTTAATGAGCTGCAGTGCAGTTTAATCACAGTGGGAAAAACACTATTTCAGACAAAGAACAAAGTCCTGCTCTCCAGTAACTCCGTAGCCTCCAGCTTCCCACACTGGTCAGTGGGTCACCAGGTCACCCTGCAGCATGTAGTGTCCTCTGAGCATGCTCTGAGCCAAACTCCAAAGGCTGCACATGTATTTTTGGGGACTGGTGCTCCCCATTAACTTGCTTCACAAGCAGATCTTTAGGCCAAAATGAAGTGGGAAGACAAAGACACTGTGCTGCTGCAAGTCACGGCACAATGCACCTGGTTCTGTTTCAATTCTTCAGCCTGTGAAGGGGCTTAAAAGAGCTGGATGCCTTACTGACCCCTTAAGGAATTTTGCTAGAACATGGTTTGACTAGTGTACAAGAGCATTAATGTAGCTCCAGTCATAGTCCTGAGCCCAGAAGACTTCCCTCACAGCAGTAGTCACCTGCATTCCCTTGCTCCCCCGGCAGCAGCTTTAGAGCTGGACACGAGTGCATGGTGCAGACTTAAGCCAAATGTACTATTATTAAAATAGCTTTTGTTCCAATGCATTGAGCATATAGAAGGGAAAATATTGTCTATTGGCTCGGTTGTAAGTTCCCTTTGTATAAAACATGAATAACATTTCTCACCTGCTCCTGAGAAAAGCATTGTCCCTGGGTACGGAGGCTACAAGCAGCCACAGCCCTGACGTTATTTATTACTTTCCTTAAGCACCTAGAGTTATGAAAATTTACTTTTGCTTTGATCCTTCACAAGCCCAGCAGCCTGCAGAAAGAATACAATTCATCAATGGTTTCGTTATGTGTGTCACTGTAACGGAGGGCAGGAATGAGATACGGCACTGCTCTGCCACCTGGGAGCATCCTCTACCCAGCAGCATGAAGGCGGTTGGTAACATCCTCTCTGTGGGTGAAGTGTGTGAAAATGTGGAGAAATAAAGTGGTGATTGTGGCTGGGAAGTAGCTGTTCAGGGAATTTAGCTCAGCTGAGTGTAGTGAGTAAAGATGCCATCAATAGCTCCCGTTACTGGCCAGTGAGTTATTGCATATGTGGTTTCCAAAATCCAGCTCCCTTAGCACATAGCTGTATTAAATCTGTTGTTGCCTTTGTTGTTCTATCCCCAAAGACTGTGAGGAAGGTGAATTGCTGACTTTCCTCGGCTTGCTCTGGCTGCAAATGGAGCTTCAGCTCCTTGGGGCTTCGGCCCAGGGGCAGTGAAGCAAACAGCAACAGCAGCCGAAGATGGAGCTGTCTCCCACCTGCCTGCCAGAGGTTATTTGGGCTCTGACGGTGTCAGCAACAGAAAATATCTACCCGAGTCAGCTCAAGATGAGGTACGAGGCTGGAGCAGCAAAGATGTGGTGCTGAATCAGCTCTGCTTTGGAGCATTAGCAGCACCGTGGGGACAGGGAAAGACAGGAGTTACTTGAGCTATTCCTGTGGGATTTCCTTTACCTGCTGTGTCAATGCGCGCAGGCACTTCTTGCCCCAAGACTGTATTTTGTTGGCCAATGATTGTTGGAAAAGGGAGAAGCCAAATACTGTAACCTTACTGCTACCCTCCTGAAAAGTCAAATCTTTCTGCTCTTTGTGCTAGTCTGATTAGTGATGGGGCATGGCTTAGTAAACACAAACTAACAGTAAGTCAAACAGAGGCATCTTGCTCTAAAGCTGCTATTTATGCTCCAAACAATGAAAATGTGACCAAAAAAGCAGGAGCAAACTGCAGTCCTCATGGTTCAGTCCTTGCTGCATGTGTTGAATGCCAGGAATCGCAGCCTTGAAAGCCTACATTTTTGGTGCGTGAGGGAGAAAATATAATAGACAATAGGAACAGAATAAGACAGCCAGGCAGGGCCTCTATGACTCATGCCCAGAAGATCTCTCCTCAGGAGCAGGAGTCATAATAACCCACAACACACTACTGTAACCCGCTGAATGTCACAAGTGTCTCCGAAGCCTCGTTAACTTCCTCCAGCAATGATTTGTCTGTGCCATTGCATGTTGCTTTATCCATCTCAAACATGTCTAAGGCACTACCTTGGCTTCCTTTCCAGAGACTCATCTGAACCACTTGTTTCTCTTTCTCCTCCAACCCCTCTTTCCCAGGATAGGATGATGCCCTCCTCACTTCCAGGAGAAATGACCGCAGTGTTCTGTGGCTTGTAACAATGTCCTGGTTTATCTCCNAGGGAGAAAAAAAGAAGAAAAGAAAATCATACTTTGCATTTCTCTGTCTTCTTCTATTCCTAGACCATTTGACAAACATCCTTTGATTTTGAGCCAGACTGCTGGCAGATAGGACTCAGCCACTCCACTGGAAAAATACTTCCCTGCCTGCTCCCTGGGTTTCTGGGAGGTGGGACATGGGTGTTCCGCTGCAGGAGAGCAGCAGATGTGCCTCTGTAGCAGAGCAAAGGCAGAGACAGCTACAGGCTGTGCTGCAGTTCCACCTGCTCCTGCAAACCAGAGCCATGTTGATCTTGGCTCGATCACACCGGCAGTGGTACCTCTGCAGTACCTTCTCCCATGGCCCATGGATGCCAATTGCTCTCTCACTCAGCTCCAGGTGCTGTGCAGGCCCTTCAGTGAGGAGGATGGTGAGGTGAACAGGCAGAGCTGATTGCAGAGCTGAGCCCAACAGCAGCCCTGGGGCAGGGCTGCCTGTGCAGCTGTGCCTACAACAGTGTGAGAGCAGCACCCATGCCTGGAAACCCAGGATTTCCAGCTCTGTGGTGAGGAATTCAGCCTGTGTGTGCAGCTACCAAAGATAACTCCTTTCTTCTTATCTTCTTGGAAGGAGGAGCAAGGGGAAGGCCAAGAAATTAGACAGATAGTGTTGCCAGGAGTGTGGCTGAGCCCCCTGCAATGATTGATAAAGCTGTGTTGTGACCACAAAGCAGCAGAGACACCATCGTGACTCCAGCCCTGCCTGAGAGCAGGAGGTGGAGGATATTTAAGCTGTTAAACTGCCAACTGTAGTCTCCCCAGGTCACTTTGGAGACATTGCCTGGCTTCTCCTTAGGGACAGGAGCCAGTGGTATACTCTCCTGTGGTACACAGCCTTTCAGAAAGGATTGTGAAGAAAAAAAGCTGACCAAAGCCCTGAGGATTTCTTCCAAACAGCTGAGTTGCCACAGGGAGAAGATCATGGTACAGCAGCCACCACGATGGTACAAACACATGGACAAAGGGCAGGACAGAGGCTTTCCTCCTCTGGTCCCAACTCCCTCTTTCTAAGGGGTAGGAAGGATAGGGTCTGAAGTACTGATATTTATTGGGCAAACTGAAGCTGAGAATAACTCCTGTGATCAATTCACTCAAAGAGACACCTGGGGCCCTCCTTCCTTAGCCCTGCAGATCCCCAAGGGCTGTGGGAGACCTCCCAGGGCACAGACAGCCAGAAGCACAGTGGCTTTGCACCTGAGTGGAGCAGAGAGGCTGCCACTCACCACCAGTCATGGTGAGTCTGTACCAGGGTGAAGCAGCCAGCTTTGTGTCTTCTGCCACGTCTTTTTGGTGAAAACCAGCTCCTTTGGAGGCAGTGCTTTGCCAGATACTCCCTTGCCAACAGGCCACATGCTAAACAGATGCACAGGCACCCAGGCTTGTCATGTATCTTTGCTGTGGAAAAGGCAATCTAAGACTGGCACATTGACTGATGGAAGTTCTATGTGGACATGTAGAGATAAGAGTGGGGCTGCACCGGAGCTACTAAAGTGTGGGGCTGAGGCATCCTGGGTGGCTTCAGGCAAACTTTGAGAAGACAGAAAAAATACAAAGATGAGCAGGGATTTACAGGTACACCCTAGAATTTTGTTTGACTCTATAAACTCCCATCAGAAATCTTAAAACCTGCTAAAAGTCAACACATGATGACCCAGCAGTGTATTTTTAAGGCACCAATTTGACAGGTTCATCCTCTCCCATCTGTGGCAGCTCTCCAAGATCCTGTTCAGTTCTATGAGCATGGCATCTTTTCACATTATTGTGCATCATGTCATACAAGAAATGGGAGGACCTCCATCTGCTGGGGATGCTGCTCTCTGGAGAGTGTGGACAGCTGAGCAGGGAGCTCACTTGGACTTAGAGATTTTGATCTGCTCAGCCTATTGAAGAGATGAAAGGAAGGACATGGAACTGTTGGAGTGGGTCCAGAGGAGGCCATGAAGATGCTCAGAGGGCTGCAGCAGCTCTCCTATGAGGACAGGCTGAGAGAGTTGGGGCTCTGCAGCCTGGAGAAGAGAATGCTTCCAGGAGACCTTAGAGTAGCCTTCCAGTATCTGAAGGGGGCCCACAGGAAGGCTGGGCAGGGACTATTGACAAGGTCTTTCAATGACAGGATGAGGGGCAATGGGTTTAAAATGGCAGAGGGGAGATTTAGAGTGGATGTCAGGAGGAAGCTGTTTGCAGTGAGGGTGGTGAGACACTGGCACAGGTTGCCCAGGGAGGTTGTGGCTGCTCCCTCCCTGGAGGTGTTCAAGGCCAGGTTGGAGGAGGCCTTGAGTGAGCTGTACTAGTGGGAGGTGTCCCTGCCTATGGCAGGGGGTTGGAACTGGATGATTCTTGAGGTCCCTTCCAAACCTTACCATTCTATGATGCTGTAAGCAGCTGATATGCATGATATCTTGCTGTGACTCAGCTCTGATATCTAGCACTGGTGGAGAAAAGTCCAACGTGGTTAGAGGAATGACAGTTCTATTGAAACTGAAGGTATTTGATACAAGTCAGATCATTTTAAAAAGTGTCCTTACATCATTCTGAAGAGAGAGGAATAGAGCTTCTGATACTGGAAATCTTTAGCACCTTGCAGAATGATCTTGTAGCTCAGTGAGAAATCCCTGAGCTGGAGCTGGCTCCACTAGAGCCCTTACTAGGCACTGGGATGATGTCAGGAGGTCCTTTCACTTCAAAGCTGGTAAAGCAGACTTGGAACTCGGTGCCAATGCAATGGGTATGTGAGTTACTACAACCACGGTCTGAGCCTGCTGCCTGTGCTGGGCCACTCAATATGGTCTCACCTTGAAACAAATGGCACTGAGACACGAAGGGGCATTGCTCAGGAGACTCCAGGGGCAGAGATGGGCAGTTTTCTTGCAATGACCAGATGGCTCCTTAGCAGTGTAACCATCATTCCTCTTGAGGACAAAAATGCTGTGGCTGCATTTATGCTGCGTGTCATACAAGTGATTCTAACTGACAACCACCCTGGGCAATCCCTGTGACCTTCTTAAAGGGAACTGGGGGCAATCTTTGACTCAGAAGTGATGAGTTTTAGACTTCTGGTGGAGGATTAGGAATAATTAAAACTATCTGCTTATTCTATAATATTCTGGCTTATCCTAATGCTTTGCTTTACTGATAATATGAATTAATACTTTAAAAAAAACCCTACCCTATAAGTCTGATTTTCCAAAGTCTTATTTTCATTGGAAAAGTAATTTTATGGGTCAAAACTGAAGTGGAGGTGCCATTCCCAGTATCCCTACTACATTCTCATGGTCACTGTGTGCTGGCCCCTTGTTTTATTGTCCCAACATACTTCTTTGATAGTGCTTGCTCTGAAAACCAACTAATTTTACGACTTACAAGCAGATGAAATTAATTAAATGACTTGGCAGTTCTGGAGAAGTGAGGCTCTGATGAGATATTTTCAATAATGAAGCAACAACAAGAAGAAAGAAGTTACCACAGGATTGTTTTCTGTTCCATTTTTAGAGGTCTCTTCCATTTCTTAACCATGCATTTTTCTTAAGCCTGGCATCAGGCTTTTTACATCGCCCCTGTGTTATCACACTCATGTTGTTCCCTTCAGGTCTGGGCTTCCTGTGTCCAGATTGAAGGTCCTTGAAGCTGTGACCAAGGCAGCTTTTTGCTCAGGGCACATCTCCATGGATTGCAGTTGCTGTTGATGATGCTTGGCTGCCCATTACACATGAAGCCACTCACTAACCGCCAGGCACCATGAGGGCCCACGCATGTGATCACTTCATGCTCTCTAACTGTCATACAGGGCTGTGAAAAATGCCCTTACCTTCACCTGCTGCGTCCCTCTCCCAGTGCTCAGCCAATATCTGCTGCCAGGCTACCGTGAGGCCACTTCTGCCAAGAGCCAGAGCCAGGTCCCACTCTCACTTCAAAAGAAGAAAGGAAAAAGAAGAAAGGAAAACAAAAAAAGAAACTTAGTTTAGTGCACAAATGCAATGACTCAGTCACTGAGGGCAGCCAACACTTTAACCCCTATGCTGATGAGCTGAAAAACAAATCTGAGCATTTGGTCACCTCAGAGACAGGGTCTCACATAAGTTACAAGCTTTGACACCCTGGTGAATGTACTGCACTGGGCTGCAGGTCAGGGAGCGTGGGGATAGCAGGACAGATGCTGCAGCCTAGTCGCTGCCTGAGGACGTCCTCCCTCCCATACACCCCAGCCTAGCAGAAGGGCTCTCTTCTTAGGGTTTGGATAAATTCATGGGTGTTTTAAATAGCTGGGATGCAGCTGCCATTCAGTTTGTGCTTCAATCATATTTGCACCTAGAGTTTTTCGTGGTAGCAGTGGACAAACTACATCCTTGCAGCCCCGTAGGCTGCATTTGTGTCCATTAGATAAAAGTGTCAAATCTTGGATCTCCATGCACAGGTCCACTGACAATCACATATATTTTAAATGCAATAAACATATTTCTGGGCCTCTGCAAGTTTAGTGATCATTAAATAAAAGAGAGGGGATATCTTTTATGGACTTCCTCAGGATTTATTTACATCCCACTTTCTTCTGCAAAGTAAACTTTTATTTGCATCCCACTTTCCTCTGAAAAGTAAACTTTCATTTGCATCCCACTTTCCTCTGCAAAGTAAACTGTTTAAAACTCTCCTGTCATGTTAACCCTCTGTACCTTGGGTCCTTGGGGTTAGTCAAGCTGGAGTAGTGAAGCAGAGAGATAAATTAGTTTGTTAAATGGGCTAAGTGTTTCTTTTGTGGCCACTGACATTTCAAAAAATTCTTCAGATAAAGGCTACCCACGTTAAATATTTGCAAGTTAATGAAAGCCTTGGAAACTTGAGTTTGCAGATGTAACATGGGTAAACACCCAGCATTTCTTCACAGAAATCCAGAGCAGTGAACTGCTAGCAGGAAACAATAGCCATGGGCACGAATACTTGTTGCAGGAGATGCCTCTTTGTATAAGACATGTTTATTTAAAGTATGTTGAAAAATCAGATTCACAAAACAAGACTGAATGTTAGAGTTGTAAACAGCCAGAGCCAAGAAAGGTTTCCTCAAAGACACTTAGGTACACTCCTCACGTGGGGCTAACAGGGCACAGCAGCAGGGATGGAAAACAGCAAAAAGCATTTTCCTGTGCCTGCATTGCAGCCAAAGTCATACCTTGAAGGAAAGGTCCTCTATATTAGGAATATATAAGAGCAAGAACCTTAATGATTGTTGGGTATTTGCCTTCAGAAAAAAATTAGGTTTTAGGCATAACAGCAGAACAGAGTGATTTTCAGCTCAAAGTCCCTCCCACCACCCTGTGTTTTAAGCATGAGCATAGTTTATTTGCTGTAGGAGATTTAAAGCTTTAAAGCAATTTCATACCAATAAAATGTATGAGGCACCAAAGCAGAAAAACTTTCTACCCTTTGAAAATATTCACCCCGAAATTCTGTTATTAAGCCAGACATTACAAAGTTGTTAATACTCATTCCTTGGATTGGAGATTTTTTTTTTCCCATCTTATATTCTTTTTTATTTTTAATGGCTGCAAGATTAATAGCAAATGTAAAGGTTCAGGCTTACCTATTTGATGGTGTTCGTGAGGGAGTGCCTTTCTGTAAAGAAAAAGCCTTTTCATATTCTCCTTTATATTCATACCTCATTAAAGTTAATAAGCAATAAACACAAGTTTAAACCCATTATGAATGAAAGTGTGTGCAGTTAAATACTCCATTTTCAGAAGAAATCATGAGATGTCAGCTTACAGAAGACGCATGTGGTAGCAGCCCACACTGCAAAAGAGAGCAGCCAAGCAGCTGCTATTGTTCCTTTAAAATCTCGTAATAACATAGGCATGGAAGATGCCTACAATTTCACATTTGGGCCTTTGTTTGGAAATGGCTTGGGCTCTATTTAAGAGCAAAGGTCATGTAACTGGCAAGGGGAGACTGCATTATTATCTGACTGCGGCGAGTCCTACGAACAAAAAAGGGATTCATCCCAAAGGGTTATTTGGCATGATCAAGGCAGCTCCAGAGCGCCAGGCCTCTCTGGTGAGTTCCTGCATAAATAGGAGAAGAAAACATGAACAGAAGACTTTGTTTTGGAAGAAGTAAGATCTGTTAGTTGCTAACTGCTTTTGTCTCTCCTGTCTAGCACTTTGCAGGGCAGATGCTTCAACTTTGCTGAAGCCAAACTTCACTGGCGCTGTAGCTTCCACTCCACTGATGGCCCCAAGAGACTTCCCTCGCACCTTAGCATGGCCACACCCATCCTCCCCATCTATTTTCCTTCACTGGATTTATGGAGAGACCCATTACACAGTGGGGTAGCTGAGGAAAGGCTTTCCAGACTGCAGGCATGTTGAGGTGGGCAGAAGAACTTCAGCTCAAGAATTTGTTTGTTTGGGAGATATATATATATGTGTGTGTGTATATATATATATGTATATATATATACACAGAGAGAGAGAGAGAGAGAGAGAGAGATAAATATATAGATATATCAAGATATATATAGATAGAGATAGA
>VWYK01056858.1:0-33815 GCA_013399775.1 Semnornis frantzii | reverse complement strand
ATAATAAAATTTTTTTTTTCCCTTTTCCTTTTTTTTTTTTTTTTTCCCCCCCCCCCCCCCCCAAAGAGGATTATTAACCGTGCTTTTATGCATGGACTATAAAACTTCTCTTTTAATAGTGCAAGTTTAGAATTCTTTACTGCTTTTTAGTCCCAAAAGTCTGTAATGTCTCTTAGCAGAATGTTCATATTTAGGAGTGTGCTTGTATGATGAACACTCCTTTTTCCAAGGAGCTTGCAAACTGGTTTGACTACAGCTAAATCAGACATATAAAATACACCGTGAGACGGGATTGGGACAGACCATTAATGAAATTATTTGTAGATAAGAGGTGTCCTTGGGAAGCAAGTTATGAAAGAGTGAGGTCATGGAGTGCAAGAGGATGGTAAACTTTTGAAAGTGACTGAAATGTGTGTTCTTGTGGATGAATGATTTAAGCTATGCAGTGAAGAAAAATAGAAAAGCATAGAGGGGCAATACTGACCTGTAGCAGGGAGAGGAAAACAAGCAGGTGGGTAGTTGGTGTGTTGTTTTTTTATGGAAATCAATTGTAGTGGTGTTTTTATTGTATTAAAATCATGCTGATTTCTGAATGCAGTGAAACTTCCTCAGAACCCACTGGTTTGCAAATTGTTTTGCTGCTTATCTATCCCTGAATTTTTTTGTGTGTGTATGTATATATATGTGTGTGTGTGCTATTTTTTACAGCTTCTGATCTTCACTTCAGCTCCTGTATCATGGATGAGACAGCTTTGTCCCTCGGAACAATAGATGTTTCCTATTTGTCCACCTCAGCAGAGTGCAGTATTGGTAGATGCAAGCATTCCAGCGAAGAGTGGGTAAGTAAAAATTGCAGCTGTTAGTGGTCCTATTTGTCTTATTTTGTCCTTCAAGTTGAAGGTGGACTTTTTTTATTATAAAGAATTAAAATAAGGCTTCATCTCTCTCGTGAATGATACAGATAGATTTTGATAACCTGACATATAAGAAGGAGCCAGTACTTCACTGCCAGGCCAAAGACTAATGTTGCTACAAAAGAAAAATCCTATTAAACTCTGTTGATAGCCTTGTAATCTTCTGGTGCAATGTTACTAATCACTTCATATAGCAGTAAATGTGCAGAATCCTGTTCTGCAGTAGATTGAGGTCAAATGGAAAACTCGGTAAAGAAGTAATTTGAAATGCACAGGTGAAAAGGAATGTGAAGCTAAAGAGGCTTGGCCATGTAGCTGTTGTAGGTTGAGCTTTTCATGCAATATGCAGAGGAAAAAATGGAGGAGCCTATTAAAAGTCTATGTCCTCTGTTGAGTGAGTCCTGGGATTTGGAGGAGCTAAAAGGGGTAGTAAAAAAGGGGGGGGGCTGGGTGGAGCAAGTGAGCCACATGGGGACTGAGCCAGTGCTGGTTGTTTTAGAAACATAGATCAGGAAGAATTAGACATGGCTCTGGAGAGCAGAAGTTTGAACTTGATATGGAAGAATTGGAGACGTGGTCAGAGTTGAGGGAAAGAACAGATGTCCTGACAGCTGGGTTTTCTATGTAGCTAGATCTAAGTTACTTCCGACATCTAGTGTGGTAACCAAGAGATGTGTGAGAGAGTAGGATAAAGGCAGGCAAAACAGAAAACATAGGAAGGAGGTTTTGTAAGGACACGGTGATGAGTTCAGTCAGGGCAGAAAGAAGATAGTTTTGTTAGTGGTTAATTTTGGAGTCAGCATTATGGAAAGTGCTGGGCTATTGGGCCAGGTTTAGCGGCTTAATGCTTGTTTATTTCAGGTGGAAGACATAATCTTGGAATAATTGCCAATTCATACTGCTTGTCAAATGTGCTGCATGCACATTTTAGCTTTTAGGTATCTTCAGCATTGCTTTTGAGTTTCAGGTTGTTTCTGACTGGACTGGCTTTCTAGCTGAGTATGTGATTCTCTGTATTGGTGTTTTCCAACTCTTATGCTGATTTGAGCTATTGGTTCTATCACACTTCCCTTCCACTTAAATGTGCTACTTTAAGCAACTTTTTGATTTGGTTTGTTTCCCTTTTTAATAAAAGCTTTGACTATATATGGTTCAGAAAATTACAATCCAGTGCTCATTTTCAGCAATAATTCAGTAGACTTTAATGGGAACAATCAATGTCTTAGTGAAAATTGTTGTCAAGTCTATTTTCATTATGTCATAACATAGAAAATGTGTTCTGTGAATGCAGAACCGTGGAGTTTCTTTAACTTCCAGAAGGACAGCATAACATTGGAGAAGGCACAGTACTCTTTTTCATGTCACTTTGCATGAAGCTGCTGAAAAGAGACTGCAAACTGTTAATGTTTTGCCTACATTCAGGCTTATTGCAGTTTTACAGGCTGATGCCCAGTTAAAGCTTAAAAGACATTGCTCATGTTACAAGCAGCCTGACATTATTGAGAATGTAATTTGCTGTTAATGTCTTCCACTTTTCTCCCCCCATCAGGTTTCCTCACTGCTTCTTATTGGAGTTATGTATTTTAAAATGTTGTGTGTCAGCAAATGCTGCAGCACATAAGATACAGAAGTACAACACTGCGGTTTTGGTTTTATGTTTTTAAAATCACATAATTTTGGGGGGGAGGCTAGTACTTTTTGTATGCATCTGGCAACTCCTTTTACTCCAAAGTTTTCATGTAGCCAGTAAAATGTGTATTTCTGCATAATTATGCAGTGATCTTTTGCTCTACAGGGAGAGTGTAACTCTAGGCCCACTCTCTTCCGATCTGCCACTTTAAAATGGAAAGAGACTTTGCTGAGCAGAAAAAGGCCATTTGTGGGACGATGTTGCTACGTATGCACTCCCCAGAGCCGGGTAAGAAGATTACAGAATGGATTATGTTTGACAATAACACATAGTTGCAGTGTAACGAAGTTTCAGTAGTTTTCTTACTTTCAGAATTGAGGTCATAGTGTTGTTATTTCATAAAGGAACATCGTTTTTCACCTTCATTGCAGTTATGGAATTAATGGAGTACATGGACTTACTGTGATGCTTTGTCTCCCACAATTCTCCAGCTCTTCAGAATTAGGAATTTTTCCACACAATTAGGAAATTATGTAGAAAAAAATCACCTGCTCTGCTAGATGAAGAATGGGAATTGGAAGCATATTAAAGCGCTAGAGCTTACTTTTAGGATGCTGAATTCTCTAGTCATAGAATAAGTACAGTTTTGGAAATAAGCAATTATGCTTCCCATAAGACATGAAGAGATCAATCCTTTGCTTGAGAGGACAAGTTAGTTCATAGAATCATAGAATGGTAAGGTTGGAAGGTACCTCAAGAATCATTTAGGTCCAACCCCCTGCCATAGGCAAGTACACCTCCCACTAGAACAGGTCACTCAAGNTTGTCCTGTCATTGCAAGACCTTGTAAATGGTCCCTCCCCAGCCTTCCTGTAGGCCCCCTTCAGATACTGGGAGGCTACTATAAGGTCTCCTTGAAGCTTTATTTCATACAGGAGGCTGGTTCCTAGCTTCTTCCCAGTCTGGAAACAAGGAGTGCCAGTTACACTGGTAGGGATATTTGTCTACCGGGAACAGTGTCAAGATGGTGGCTCTATGGAGGTTGCACAAGCTGATTTAAAATGTGAATTTTATTGAATTGCATTGGGCAGACTTTCTGTAAGCTGAAGATGCTAAATGCTTTTAAATGGCATAATAGAATTTGCAACCAGTTCATCATGGAATTTGACTATGTGTGCACCCCAGGATTCAAATTGCATGTAGTTGCACCTGCACAGAGTTCCATGAGTGGCTGGCCTAGAGTGAAATCTTGTTTTTTTGACCAAATGAAAGTTGTTCCACTTCATTCCTATGCCAGAATAGAGAACTACAGCAACAAACAAATGTGTGGTAGAGATCTGAGCATAATGTGAAGGCTTTCTTTGATATGTGCAAGACTACTTCTCACAGTATGAGTGGTTTGACTTCTGAAAAGCTGTGTAGGAAGCCTGAACTTAGGGCTTTATAGAGTTTAATTAATCTGTTAGTAGTTAAGCTCTTCCCCCCAAGTTTGGAGTTGTGCTTTAAAAATAAAAATCTTGTTCTGCATTCTGTCCACTTACTAAGAAACTAATTAACTATCCAGAGACCCCACTTAAGAAAAGGATATAATGTGACTAAGCCCCTTGTTCCTTTCTGCCACAAAGAGAAAATGCCATCCTAGCAGTAGACGATAACAGAGCCGATCCTGTCATTAGACTCTAGATATTTCACTTTTGAGCTGCCTGTTTCAGTATTTCCCTTAAGGAAAAAGGAGGGTAGATGAGTGAGACAATTTCCTTAGGTTGGCCACACTTAAGTGTTGGACAAAGTATCAGTTTACCAAAGGTGATAGTGGGAAGACTTGCATCTGCCTCCTGTATTTCCTGATGTCTTGGGAGCTGATCAGGTTCACTAACCAAGCAGAAAACTACCTGCTTTATTATTCATTTAGTGTGGCTGTCTTAGTTTTCTACCTTACCTGAATGAAATTGGCTTATTAGGGGACATGATGAATTCTGAAGGTGGTGGCAGAGGTGAAGGACTGGCCTGGTGTCAGTTTTAAAATTAAAAATTATTTAGGCAGAAAGAAACTAGTCTTTTGCTCTTGAAGTATGAAGGAATGAGGTTTAGGTTTTCCTACCAAGAAATAGTTGTTTATCTAAAGGTGAGCTGCTCCAAAACGCATCACAGAAGGGTTAGTAGCCTGGAATGTAGAGTCTGTACTCAGGATGTAGAAGACAGGATTAAATTTGTTGTTCAGGCAGAGCAGAAATGCGGAGGTTTACCACCTAACCCTGGATCCTTACCCTTGGGCTACTGTTATGTGATGCCTAATCTGCTGGCAAAGTACTTGTCACAGACTGGGCATCAAAAGGCTTGTAATTAGACTGTTGCTGAATGTGGCTTGGTAAAGCTCTGTCTCAAAGATGAGTTCTACATTACAGCAAGTCCTGGTTTATGTTACATCAAAATATAATATTTTGACTTGAAGAATTCCTGTATACAGTAAAGCCTAGAGAATAGTTTAAAAGTATTTGAGTTAGGAAGAGGTTTTCTGAATTTTCTTTTTCATTTCAGGGCAGTTTGTGAGTGAATTCAGCACTTCTGTGCTTCAGCTTTTTATAATAGAGGTGAAAAACATTGCATTATCTTAAATGTTTTGGTGAATGTAAAGGCACAGCTATTCTTATGCAACAAAGCAGTCCAACAATCTTTTTTTTCTTGGTTTTGCAGGATAACTTCTTCAATTCTAGTATTCCTTCTTTGGGCCTACGTAATGTCATATACATCAATGAAACACATACGAGGTAAGGTGGCAAGCCCTTCTTTTGCCTTTAAAATTCAGTGTGTTCTGGTCTTGCAATGGGGGAAATCTCTAGGACTGAATGAACATGTGCTACTGTGCTGAAATGCAGGAACTGATGCTGACTTCAGGAAGGTAATGTGCTTGTTAAAACTAACTGTGTGTATTTGGGAGCTGGACAGAGTCCTTTGGGGTTATAGATGAGGAGTTGAAGGGTCAAACCTGTTTCACAGAAAACAGAACATGTTTAAATCCTTTCTCTTTTAGTACCAATGGCAGCATCTGTAGCAGAATGCTGAGAAGAGCTGTTTTGTTCCCATGCTCAAGAATGACTTCAGGCTGCATTTCAATTTACTGAGCAGATCTGGCTCACAATTTAGACGTTGACTATTAGCACTAATGACAATTAAATCTGAATGTGTCTTATGAGACTGTCTGGTCTCTGCCTTGGTGGCAGAGTGTAGCTGATTAGTGATGGCGAATATGACCTGGAAATGGTGGTGTATCTTTACACTTCCAATAGTGCATCTTGTGTTCTAGGATAAAGATACTGGAAATAAACAGAAAAATCTTTATTCTGTTCCTTGAAAAGTTAATAGTGCTTGCTAAGGTTTTTACAGTCATCATTAGCATAAGCAGGTCTTGGAGTGTTTGCCATAGAGTCACAGCAAACAAAGAGAGGCCAGCAGCCTGAAAGAAATGAGCCAAAGTGTCTGAGTGGAAGAAAGGCAGCATTGTGCTGTGCTTGAGAAGGAGGAAGCTAATGTTAGAGGCTGTTCATTCTCCAATTTGAATTAATTATCTTATTTAAGAGTTGAGCTTGTAGTTTAGAATGCAGGAAAATAATAGAAATAGTGTTAAATTTTAACTTTAAAAACAAAAAAACTAGTTTCAAGTGACTCATGCTTGAATGGTTTTGAATGTGGTCAGAGTTACTTAAATTAGAAATACAAGGGCAACAAAATATGGGTTAATGAGTTATTCTGAAATAATAAAGCTTTAGCTCAGAATGTCATTATAGTCTGAACATGAACAATTTTAATGAACTTCTGAAGTCCTATGGGGTTACATAGGCACAGTTTCTTGGCCTTAGATAGCAAGAGGGATTCTCTTTACTAGCATACTGCACCTGTATTGAGACAGCCTTGTCCTGAGGTGTGGATATGTCACTTTTATAATGCATCTTGACTGGCTCCGTTCTGCATGGTTTTTGTCTCCTGCCATTGCTACATGATTAGAAAACAGAGACAATGCAGTATGATTAGAAAAACTCTAAGCTGTAAAATGAATATAGAAGCCTTTATACCTTGACAGATCCCTGCAATAGCTGTACACTGTTGTGATGATATATTCATGGCTACCAAAATTGTTGTGAGAAAGAAGCATATCCATAGCTTTGCTTTTTAGAGTAATAAGAGTCTTGCACTCTGAGAAGGGGAAAGTGGAAGAGCAATTAAAACAGTCACAGCTCTACTTCACTGGCAGCATGAATAGCAAAATTCTGCTCTTGGTGATGATCTGAATGTTTGTGTAACAGTTTTGTGTCAGACTCTGCCAGTGGCTTGTTCATGTGCGCTCGACTCGGTTTTATTGCAAGTGGCCTGTGTGCTCAGGTGGTTTGGCCTTTTGCAGTGTAAAGGTTCCTTCACATCCTTCCTAGCTGGTTTTAACACTGAAATACGGTAGGGAGGTTTAACAGCCAAGATCAGTAACTTGTGTGACAACAAGGAGTGAGAGACCTTGGCATCACTCCACCATGGAAACCAGCGTGAGCATTGCCACCTACGGTTCGGTTTGGGATACTCTCCAGAGCATTACTGATGCATTGCACCAGCAGTCCTCTTGCATAATACTCTGTGCTCTGGTTTTAGGAATGACCAGAATTTATTTTTTCCTTCCAACTCTTAATTTTGCCCCTTCACATCAGCTCTGCTGTTCACAAGTCCCAGCTCTGTTTGGTTTGTGGAGTGACTCACGTGAGTGGTGACTTGTCCAGTCCTGGCCAGACGAGGGAGGGCAGTGAGGAGAGAAAATAGTAATGAATATTCATTGTGGAGGACTGGATTTTAGTTTTACTCGTACTCTGTGGTGTTAGGAAAAGGGTTCAGAATAACATTTTCTCAAGTGACTGCTGCTTGTATGATCCAGAGAGTAGGGGGCAGGGTTAATTTAAAGGGAAGAGACTGGCTGCATAAGCTACTTAAATGCTCAAATGCGTGGAGAGATTTACTATTTAGTGGTTCTGATCCTGTTAAAACTTTGCAAGTAGAGGGTGTGTAGAAGGCACATAGGGCTTGGTGTTTAAACACTAGAAAGGAAGCAAAGAGTACAAATAAAGTGATTTTTGTGTTGGTGGCTAATGCAGACATATTTTCAGAAATGCCTGTGAGAGTTTATCCTGTGTGTATGATGTGAACAACTTCCCCAAGAGGACTTGCTGGTTTTTGAAGATGTTGACAAACCTCTTAGCTGGGCATTATGTTCCTTTATAGAAAGTCACTGACTCACAAATCAGCACTACTTTTCTCCTCCATGAACCAAGGAGTTCAACAGGCAGATAAAATGTAAAGGCTGGTTTCTAGCTACTTTCCCATGATACTGTGAATGTTTTCAGGCCAGTGTCACCCTGACTTGAAGTAATGGAGACTCCTGTTATCTCAGATACTTTGCACTATGCATTGATTGTTTAAACTGTAACATTAGCATCTGAGCAATTTACTGGAAGATGCAGAAGGTTTTGGGCAACCTTTCATAAAACTCTTTGCTTTTGCTTCTTAATTGTATTTTTATCTGGTTTCAGTGTTCTTTTTATATGGCAGTGAAATAGTTTGAAAGTCACACCCTTCATATTTGTGTAGGTACAGAGGCTGGCTTGCAAGACGTTTTTGTTACGTCCTTTTTGTGCAAGAGAGGGATGTTCATAAGGGTATGTTTGCCAAGAATCTGACAGAAAATGTGCTGAATAACAGCAGGTAAGCTAATACAAGATAAAATGTGGTTGGGTTTTTATTTTTTTATGACTGATACATTATAATGTGATGTATAAGAATTTGGAAATGGCAGAGTTTTGAAAATCAAACTATTTAAAACAGGAGAAGATATCAGTAGCTTTCAGCACAACCTCTCAGGGTTGTAACTTGCAATTTCTGTTTGAATAGGAAATGAGGAGAGTTGGAGACTTCTTAATCTCCAAAGGAGTGATGCATAGTGGATGGACAGCAGATAGTATAGAGAAAAATAAATTGTTATATGTGAACTCTACAAACATTTGTTTTATCTAATTCATCAAAATCAGTAGCAGTAAAGTCATATTACAGTCACCAGGAATTGTCAGTGTTTCAGAAATAACAGGAAAGCAGCATTTTAGAGTACCCTGAGTGTATACCAAAAGTGTGAGGCAAAACTGGAAAGAGGCTACAGAATGCAGTGCCTGCCCGTGGAGCTTGTTTTCTGATTCACATGCCACATTTTAAATGCTGTGTTGAGCCCCTGATTAGCTATGTAGGTATCAGTTTTCCCTAGACAGACAAATTCAACTGGATGTCCACCCCCTGAGACTACTTTGCCTTGTCAGAGGGCACATACTGCCTATATTAACATTCCTAATTCTCCTGAATTTTTAATGTTCAGGTCCCACTTGAAGATGATAGTATTACTGTTGGGAAGTAAAGCAGACTGTGTTGTGCCACAGTTATGGTGTGTTAAACCACTTAATCTCTCTTAGAGATGCTTTAAATGGGGAAAACAGCCCTTATAAAATGTAGCTGGATTTTGTAAAGATGGGAATTCAAAGGGGAAGGTATCTTAGAAGTGCAAAATAGCAACTGCATAATTCTGTCTAAGAAGGCAAGTGAAATTGACATGGCAGGAAAAAGAAAATGTTAACAAAGAGGAGATTTCAGCTGTTCTTTCTGCATTTTTAACTCTGTTAACCATTTCTGAAAATTGGCAGGCACTTGATATCAGTACCTGCATACACACTGTTTTATGTGGTCAACTTTGAGTGCATTTATCCATTGTCTACCTATTTCATCAGACCTTAGGACACTACTGAATTAAATTTAAAGCATTTGGAGTACACTGCTTCAGTGTGTATGCTCTTTTATACTTAGAAGTTACTCCTGTAGTAAAACACAGATAATTTCCAGTAGTTGTAGTCTTCGTGTCTTGAACTCATCTGTTGTGGGACTGTCTCATAAGTTTTACTTTTTAATATTAGAGTCCAGGAGGCCATCGTAGATGAAGCTTCTGAACCAAGTGCTCCAGGTAGTTTTGCTCAAACAGATCCTAAAGCTATCAACAAAGTGAAGAAAAAAGCTAGGAAAATTCTTCAGGAAATGGTAGCAAATGTGTCACCTGCTTTAATCAGGTAAGAAAAACAGTTCACGAGTAATATCAGTGGGTAGGAGTTATACCAGCAGAGCTTGTAGCACATTATTCATAAGTAATGAATATTTATTCATAAAAAATGATACATTATTCATTAAACGTCCTTTTCTAGTGTTAATGAATGAAATCATAGAATCACAGAATGGTAAGGTTGGAAGGCACCTCAAGGATTGTCTAGTTCCAATCCCCTGCCATAGGCAGGGACACCTCCCACTAGTACAGGTCATTCAAGGCCTCATCCAACCTGGCCTTGAACACCTCCAGGGAGGGAGCAGCCACAGCCTCCCTGGGCAACCTCTTCCAGTGCCTCACCACCCTTACTGTGAAGAACTTCCTCCTAACATCCAGTCAAAATCTCCCCTCAACGAATTGAAACCCATTACCCCTTGTCCTGTCATTCCAAGACCTTGTCAATAGTCTCTCCCCAGCCTTCCCGTAGGCCCCCTTCAGATACTGGGAGGCTACTATAAGGTCTCCTGGAAACGTTCTCTTCTCCAGGCTGCAGAGCCCCAACTCTTTCAGCCTGTCCTCGTAGGAAATGGTAGTTATTATTCATTCGTTAGTAATTATTCATTTTCAGATGCAGCAGAAGCCTTCTGCCTTTTCAAGGGATAAAAATCCTATGATAAGATTAGATACAGACTTTTCTGTTTGTCTTCTGAAAATAGATTCTGTGCTAATGCTTTGACTAGTATTGACATCCTTTGCCCTTTTAGACTGATACAGGCAAGAGCAGCTAGCTGCAGCATCTTAGACTGGGATCTAAGATTTTCTACTAGGCCATTGAATATTGTAACCTGTAGTTACAAATATCTCAAGAGAGATGTGATGTCCACCCTTACTGCTGAGGATGGATTTGTCTCCGTCATGTTGCTAGTCCCCTTCACCCTGTATTATTTGTAACTATATTAAATTCTCCCACAAGACCAGATACATGCTGTCACCTAATGTCACCTAATTAGTTCACAGAACCACAGAACTTTAGAGATCGGAAGGGACATCCAGAGGTCTAGCCCAGCCCCCTGCCATGGCAGGGTCCCCTAGAGTAGTTCACACAGGAATGCATCCAGGTGGGTTTTGAAAGTCTCAAGAAAGACTCCACAGCCTTTCTGGGCAGCCTGTTCCAGGGCTCTGTCACCCTCACTGTAAAGAAGTTTCTCCGCATGTTGAGGTGAAACCTTCTGTGTTCCAGTTTGTAGCTATTGCTCCTTGCCTGATTGCTGCAGAGCACCAAAAGGAGATTGACCCTATCGACTTGACACCCACTCCTTAGATATTTGTACACATTGATGAGGTCTCCTTTCGGTCTTCTCTTCTCCAGACTAAATGACTCCAGGTCTCTCAGTTTCTCTTCATAGGGGAGATGCTCAAGTCCCCCAGTCATCCTTGTGGCTCTCTGCTGGACTCTCTCCAGCAGAGCCCTGTCTCTTCTTGAATTGGGGAGCCCAAAATTTGACACAGTATTCCAGGTATGATCTCACCAGGGCAGAGTAGAGAGGGAGGAGAACCTCCCTAGATCTGCTGGACGCACTTTTCCTGATGCACCCCAGGATGCCATCGGCTCTCTTGGCCACAAGGACACATTCCTGGCTCATGCAGAACTTGCTGTCCACCAGGACTCCAAGGTCTTTCTCCACAGAGTTTAGTTACTGTAGTTGAACACAGAACCTCCATTAACTTGCTCTGTACATAAAGTGATCTCTGCCCTTTGCACAGCCTTTGCTGAGGCTGACGCCAAGTTTGTGTCATAACTCTAGGAAGCTAAAATGTGGTTGTTAACCATGGCTTAGCTGATAGGCAAAAACTTGCTAAGCAATTGGATTTTACTCTTAATTTTATTTTAGTATAAAGTAATCAGATTTTAGGGCTTTGCCTTTAGTCATGTAGAGGCAATGTAAAACGCAAGCAAAGGTGAATTAAGCTTTTTGAGTTTGTTTGTTCTTCCTTCAGGTTGACTGGCTGGGTATTACTGAAGCTGTTTAACAGCTTTTTCTGGAATATTCAGATCCACAGAGGTCAAATAGAAATGGTGAAAGCAGCAACAGAGGTAAGGGAAGATGGGAAAGGATTTAGTAAGGTTGATTTGTGATGTAGTTACTACCAATACTTAAAATATTTTCATTTTAGGAAAGGTCTACGTATGTATGATAATCAGATTGTAGACAGAACTGTCTCATCTCTGTGAAATAGCATTTTAAAATAAATAATAGTGCTCTTTGAGTTGTATAACCTAAACCACCATGTGAACTCTGGTTTTACCTTTGTTTCAGAATCAAAGTTTAACTATCATGCTGAATGATTATCTTGGATAAGCTGCATCCATTATTTCTTTCATTGTACTGACTCAGCCAGTAATAAATCATAGGTCTATTTAGGATTCTTCACTCTCACCTTAATTTAGGAGAAAAATCTTCTTAAGAAGTAAACTTTTCCTATTACTTTCTGGCAATCCATTTTCATTTGTCTGATATTTATTGACATTTATCAAAATAAGTACTAAATTCTACCATTTTCTTTGCACTCAAAGGAACTGGTTCTTTTTGCAGGGTTTGTCTTAGAAAGATGGAGTAGATAAACAAAACATACCAAAAGGTTACCTAATACTTTCTACTATCTTTTGATTCCAGTGTTAGGGAGCCCCACTATTCATATATTCTTACTAATATCTAATGGAGGGAAAGAGCAATATTGGCAGTACTTTGGTAACACTGATGACTTAACCACATCCCTTTAATTGTTGCTCAGTACTGTGAGTCTGAAGAAGCTGAGTGTATTAATCATGGGTAACACGATGCATACAACTGAAAAATTAAAATTAAGACATAGAATTGACTTTTATGTTATCATCACAGCTGAATGAAAACCAGAAGTAAACAAACTGGATGATGGTAACTGGAAAGTACCATCAGTTCTGATAGTATGATGCTAGCAATCTCAGTGGTGGATTTAAAAAAATACAGTAATATTCTGTATCTTTTACCAACTCTCCTTTTTTCCTTCTTTCCCCACCGCAGATGAATTTGCCTCTCATCTTCTTGCCTGTTCATAAGTCCCACATAGATTACCTGCTTCTCACATTCATTCTTTTCTGCCATAACATCAAAGCACCCTACATTGCTGCAGGGAACAATCTCAACATCCCCATCTTCAGGTAATGACCTCTCATTTGAAGACAACTGAGGTGGGGGAGAGGGAGGGAAATAGTCAATCTTCAGATGACCTACTGTGCAATTTATCTTCTGTCCAAGTGTAAAATAATCTGAGTATTGTTGCACCACCTTGTAGAACTTCTTCGGTTCCTATTACGTGATCAGAGAAAGCATAACAAAACTTTCTGAGAAACTGTGTTATAGCCTGAGTAGGGTATGGAAGGATATTTCTCTCTTGAAGTCTCAAAATGAGCAGGTGACTAAAGAAAGGTAAATCTGTGAAAAAGTATGTGAATGAGCAGCTCTTCTTCATAAAGTTTAATGAGCTGACAGAAACAGTACAGAGTGAATAACACTTTATGGGAAAATGTTCCAGTTCGGTCTCTGTTTAAATTATATTTGTGCTGGTGAAGAACCTAAGGTCTTTCAGGTAGCATTTTGCCAGTGAGGCAGGATTTGGGGATATATTGCAGAAAATGATGAGGAAAGAAGGAAGATGCCTTGACTTAGGGGACGTTTTCCACCAGTAGGTGCTTGTCTCTGATCCCACTAAGAGGCATTAAGACTTTATAAAGCATTGGTTACAATGATATTTATTAGGTCTAGCAGTATGAAGAGATAGTAGCATAGACAATGTCTCTTTAGACACTGGGAATCCAGAGTTGTGCAGCCTCCAGCAGGCCTGTGGTCCATGCACAGTGTGCTATGCATAAACCTTTCTGTCTACAGGTAGAGTTTACCCAATTTTGATCGTTTGAGCTACTGTAGTATTTACTTGTAAGAGAGATGATAATTTATCATCTCTCAAACAGGAGGGATATTCCCATGAGAACTTGCTGCACTTAGATAAAAGCAAGGCCATGCAAGTGGCATAATTGCTAGTGCTCAGTGAGAGCTGCCTGCAGGCTTCTCTGTTAAAATGTTTGTTGGCTGAGCTGATTCTGCAGGGGTGTGTGCAGGGCAACATGGGCACAAAAGCTATGCTCTATGTGCAGCACAGCACAGAGTTGGGCCAGCTCAGCTAAGTGTACAGCAATCTCCTGATCAGAGTGGGGTACTGCAGAGAATAAGTGGTCTGCCAAGAGAGTGAAACAGAGTAAGATAGAGAAGCCTGTTTCTCTAAGATAGTCATACTTGTATGGTCCTGTCATGCGCAAATAGTTTAACACTTAAATTCTCCAAGACTTAAATGTAATTTTAGTTCCTATTGTATGCTGGGAGCTGTGGAGTATTTTTCTGCAAGGTAAAATCAATCAGCATAATTCTCTGTTCTGTAGCACCTTGATCCGCAAGCTGGGAGGGTTTTTCATTCGTCGGAAGCTGGATCAGAGTCCTGACGGTCGTAAGGACTTCCTCTACAGAGCTTTGCTCCGTGTGGTATGTGTTTCTTGTCTCTCTAGTATTTCAGTCAGGTGGCAAGTGGGAAAGTAAGTTGGTCTGGGGGTATTTTTCACTGCTTTGAATTCATCTTAGCTTTTATGCTGTAAACCAAACCACTCCTTTTTGTATGAAGTCTTGAATGTATGGAACAAAAGAAAATTGAATGCCCCTTGAGGGTGAACAGATTTTAACTTTACTTCCACCTTCTTTAATAAGGATTATGCAATACTCTGTAAATCAGTGTTAAACTTCAGCCTTGTTTCTCTGTTTTCTTTTATATTGATTTTGTTAACTGAATGGAAGACTTCTGTTTATGATGAACCGATGTCATCCTTTGTGCCATTCAGTATAGTAGCTGTATTTGTGTCTTGGAAGATGGGATGTACTGAGGAAGCAGGAGGACAGTTGTATGCATGTTGTCTAGATCAACTGTTGCTAAACATGCTGTTCTTGAACAACAAATGGCACTAATACTTCTGCATTCATGCAAGTTCAGTTGCAGTCTGGTCTGGGTTAACGTCAAGCACTAATGATTGCATTTGTTTTTTTCACAAGTGTTTATGCTAAATTATCCAGTGTTTCTAAAGGGAAATGGATACTGAACATATGTTCCAAATGGGACTTTACCAGTATAATTAATCATTTATTTTTTCTTTTTTTCCCAATCTCTGTATATTCAGCACATAGAAGAACTGCTGAAACAGCAACAGTTTTTAGAAATATTCTTGGAAGGCACAAGATCTCGAAGTGGAAAGACATCTGGAGCTAGAGCAGGTCTTTTATCTGTGGTGGTGGATGCTCTCTTCTCAAATGCTACTCCTGACGTCCTAATTATACCTGTGGGAATCTCCTATGATCGCATAATTGAAGGTCACTATAACAGTGAACAGCTGGTGAGAAGGATTTTCCAACTTGTTTTGCCTAGGGGATTTTCTGTTTACATGCAGGAAAATGTGTTACATGGTTAAATGCTGTGCTAGTAGTTGTCATCCATCGCTTGTACTTGGTGTTAAGCGTTGGAAGAGCAGGAAGCTGTGAGTCACACATCCTCTCTGACAGGGAATGCTGAGGTATGGGTGACATACTTCTGAATGCAAATGCATGGTGTAACAAATCATATGTCCAAGTGGGTATCTGGGGAAAACAATCGTTCTCTACATTTCCTGAAAGTTAAGAGGTGCATCTAAACCCTCAGCCTTGTTTTGTCTGCTGTTGCATGCATTTTGAGTTTAAACATAACCTTTTCGTTGCATACTGGAAAAAATGTTAAGCAGCCACCTGTGTTTTCCAGGGTAAGCCTAAGAAGAACGAAAGTCTTTGGAGCATAGCTAGAGGAGTCTTCAGAATGCTGCGGAAGAATTATGGATGTGTCAGGGTAGATTTTGCACAACCATTTTCCTTGAAAGTAAGTTTCATATTCTAGCTTTCAAAAGTTTGACCTTTTTGGTATTTCAGTAGTGGAACATACTGACTTTGATTCTGCTCTTCATGGATGATCATTACCGTTATTTGCACCCAGTGCTGTTTAACATCTTTGTCAGTGCCATGGACAGAGGAATCAGTGCACCCTCAGCAAGTTTGCAGATGACACCAAGCTGTGTGGCACAGTCGACTTGCTAGATGGCAGGGATCCATCCAGAGGGATCTGGATGGGCTGGAGAGGTGGGCCCAAGCCAACCTCATGAAATTCAACAAGGCCAAGTGTAAGGTCCTGCACCTGGCTAGGCACAATCCCAAGCACAAATCCAGGCTGGGTGGGGAATGGCTGAGAGCGGCCCTGAGGAAAAGGACCTGGGGGTCTGGCTTGATGAAAAACTCAGCATGAGACTGCAGTGTGCACATGCAGCCCAGACAGCAACTGAGTGCTGGGCTGCATCAAGAGCAGTGTGGCCAGCAGGGCAAGGGAGGGGATTCTGCCCCTTTGCTCTCATCAAACCCCATCTGGAGTACTGTGTGCAGTTCTGGAGCCCCCAGCACAGGACGGACATGGAACTGTTGGAGCGGGTCCAGAGGAGGCCATGAAGCCTGTAGGAAGGCTGGGAAGGGACTATTTACAAGGTCTTGTAATGACAGGACAAGGGACAATGGGTTTAAACTGGCAGAGGGCAGATTTAGACTGGATGTTGGGAGGAAGCTCTTTCCACTGAGGGTGGTGAGGCACTCACACAGGTTTCCTAGGGAGGTTGTGGCTGCTCCCTCCCTGGAGGTGTTCAAGGCCAGGTTGGACGAGGCCTTGAGTGACCTGTACTAGTGGGAGATGTCTCTGCCTATGGCAGGGGGTTGGAACTAGATGATCCTTGAGGTCCCTTCCTACCTTACCATTTTATGATTCTGTCTGCTGAAGCCCATCCTGGTGAGACAAAAGTATCCCTTTTGTCTTAGAACACATTTGTATTAAGCTGAAATAGTCTCAGAGGTGATAGGAAGGGTTATGTTAGTTTAAGAATTCTCACTGTGCTCTTTTGTTTTCATTCTTTGTTTCAACAAGCAACCTAGTCCTTGTACCACGTAATAGTTACATTGTAGAAATGTTTGGAGTTGAAGGAAACTGAATACTGTTCTCATGTTTGTAATTTAAAACTTATGCTATGGTTGTGGAAGAGCATTTATCTGACTCGAGTTTGAAAACTGCTAAGCTAATTAGTAGCTATAAAAGTATAATAGATAACATGCCCTAAAAATCTGCACAGTCTTTGAAAGTCATGGTTTGTTACTAGTTTACAACTATTGCCTACACTGGTTCACCAAATACTGTTGTGTAGTACCTCAGGGAGTGGGTTGGTGCAGTAGTATTTGCCTTCACTTAAATTCTCTCTGATCCCTTTTCAGAACCTGCAGAACCTACTGCTTAGCTTAGCTTAGTGCCTTTTACTAAGCCCATGTTCTGCCGTAGTACATCTTATTTTAAGTGTGACTTTAATAAGATTAACTACTGTACCAACAACCTCCTAGAACATTATTCAAATTAATTAGGTGTTCTTCTTTCTGCCCTACTTCTCTCAGAAAAGCAGGAGGTTGGAGAGCTTTGGAGGGTTCAATTACCTCAGCATGAAATTATTGTGACCGTCTGCAGTGCATTATAATTAGCGTGGCAGGGAAAAATATTAACTCGGTTGCAAAGGAGAAGGCTTGGGCTATTCTTGGTAGGGAGTTAACAGTTGTTCTTGGATAAGTATAAGGAGAAGAAGGTGATCTGCTCTCTTAATCTAGTGAAATACTAATCACAATATACCTTCCCAGGAACCTCTGTCAGGTCTCATTTGTATTTATATTCATGTTTGTACTCTGGAGGGGGCAATAAATGACATAGATTGTTTAAGTAGGCCTTAACCAAGATTCACAGATGTGTAAGTATTTTTAAATTGATCTTCTATTTAAAAATACAAGATTTTTCTAAAGGAGATGAGCTTTGTGGGTTAATTTTGGGCATCTGCAATTCTGTGAGCACAGGCTTAGAAGCAGAAAAGAGTGAGCTGGTTGTGAAAGTCTTTCAAGCAGCTTTCCTTGGAGGGAACTGTTTTCCTGACCAGCAGGTTAAGTGGCTCTTTAGTTTCCCACATCAGTCTTGATAGAAACTTAGAGAACAGAGTGTCCTGAAAACTGAATAATGTAAATGCTAACCTGCAAGAGAGATGTCTGGCTTTTGAGAAATTGAGAATTCAAGAATGCCAAGCATGAGGTACCCTGCCTGCTTCCCGGGCGCTTTAATTTGTGGCACTGTCAGGGGTCTTGCAACTCGAGTTTCTGTGCTGGTGTTTGTTTACCAAGGGAGAAGTTTCCTATCCTGGCAGCAGCAAGCAATAATTACTCTCCGTGTTGGTTCTGAATGAGTGTTAGACTTTGCTCTCAGTCATGTTAATGAAGGCAGTTCTCATTAATTTAATCATGGAGTAGCTAGTCTCCAAGGAGTTGTTCCCAACAGTGCTGACGGCTTATGTATTGGTTTTGGTGCAGTGTTTTTCATGGAGTACAGGTTCCTTGCTGTGAAAAGTCTACCTTTTCATAAAGCAAAACCACAAGCAAATAAACTGTTGAAACTTTTGAATTTCTGTGACCTTATTACTACTCTATTAGCATGAGCTATTTTTAATCATAGTTCCAGTTTTAAATAATTGCCATTTTCATCTAATAATATCACCAATTGAATATAAGTACAACAAAAAAACCAAGTCTTCTCTTAACAGGAATATGTTAACAGCCAAAGCCAAAAACCTCTACCTGCTCCACTTTCTCTGGAACAAGCTTTGTTACCAGCTATACTTCCATCAAGGTAGAGTTTTTTTTTTTTTTTTTTTTTTAAATTTCAGGGAGGATGGATTTGGGGTTGTTTTGGTGGTTTTGTGTTGTACATTCTGAGCAGCACATTCTGAGCAGCACTTGAACTCCACAAGAGTGATCTAATTGTGTAGAGAAAAACCTCAGAACTTTGGCCATTTTAACTGTGCTTTGTGATGAGAGTTGCATTCTTTCTGGGGAGTTCTTTTTTCCCTTTTCCTGATTGTTTTTTTTTCCTTTTTAAAATTTTTGTGATCTTTATTAGTTTAACTTTAGAGCTTATGGAATAATTTTTGCGAAAAACAAATACTTAATGAAAAATAAAGGATTTTGATTTAAAGCTCAGAAATATTTCAAGTGGGTTTTGGTATAATTCCAAAGCAAATTGGGCTTGGCACTGAGTGCCCCTTGCTAAAGTCAAATCCTATTTGACTATTACTTAAAATTGCAAAACTGCTTGAGAACTGAATCTGCATTTGTTACACAGACACTTGTTTAGCTGAGATCTTCACTGGGCTTGCACAAACCTCTGTGGTCCTGGTAGAGAGACAAAATCAGTCATTTTTCTTTAGCAAGTTGTAGGTCTGTACAAAACATTTCTAGTTTGTAAAGAGGCAGGGCAGGTAATTGCCTTTTAGGTGGATTTGCTTAATCTGCTGTTCTTTTCTCTTCAATGAATATGAGCTCTGGGGTGCAAATGATATAAAGTCAAAGTCATGAATAGGACAAGATTGCAATTCTTCTTTAGTAGTCTTATGATTATTTTTTAGTGTGAAGAAACAATCTGGCAATGTGGTAGACACTAAAATTTTTATGGAGTTGGTTATGCATCACATTTTTTGTGCCCTTACCAGACTGCATAAAGTTTTTTTGCATTGTAGTTCAGTTAGTGTATAAAACAAAGAAACAAACCAGTCTGGGTTATTTTACATTTTGATCAAAATCTAAATGCTGTAACATGAATTTTTATTCTGTATTCAGACCTAATGATACTGTGGATGAAGGTACAGAGGCCTCACTGCCCAACTCCAGAGATATCACCAGTGATCCCTTCAGAAGAGAGCTGATATCCAACCTGGCTGAGCATATTTTGTTTAGTAAGTGTTGGAGTATCACTATCAGGGACCTGTTTTGTTTGCTGAATGCATGACCTAACTTGCTCTTTGATGTCATACTTCCCAAATCTCTCCATTCAGGTGATCATTTCATGACTTCAAATACTCTGTTGACAAATGCTGGTTTCTTTGCCTCTCTTCCTCCTCTTTGAAGTGTAATAGACTCTTTTTGATTAAGAATAAGCTTTCTATTCTGTTTGTTTTGTTAAGTTTTGTGTTCCTTGCACTGATACAGTGAATTTGCTGTACTTTGAAGTGTTTGACTGTTGTGTTGATACACTGATTTCTTGCCACTTCATACAAGAATTTATTGCAGTGTCTTAATAGCATTGGTTATCTAAAATCATGCTCACATGAACTCAGCTAGCTGTATGGACCAGTGTTGCCAGGTTTTATATGTTACGGAGTGCATGCTTCAGTCAATAGATCTGTGGTATAAGAGATGCATGCCAAATGGTGCTTATCTTAGTAAGCATTTAAACTTTACTCACCCTTTTTAGTTCAAGTTACTTTAATTTGATTACTTTAATGTTGCTATAGAAACAAAATACACTTTGTATTTCATTCAGAACATGCAGTCCCGTGCCAATGTCACTATTTATTGCTGTAAATCATGAGTACTCTTTCACTTGTAATGTTGTTCTGAACTTCTCAGGTGCTTAACAAGTTTATCTTGTTTACCTCTAGCTGCTAACAAGTCCTGTGCTGTGATGTCTACCCACATTGTTGCCTGTTTGCTGCTGTACAGACACAGGCAGGTAAGGCTTCCATGCTGCTTTACACTTTATTAGTAAAATGCATATTGTGATGGTTTTTTTTTTTTTCAATTATTGCATGATACTAATGAAAGAAGAAGGATGTATTTAAATTAAAGTGGACTTCAGTTAGTTTGAATGCCAATATTTTATTAGCAGTGGATGCTGGAAGGTAGCCAATGATATGCCACTATTGGTGGGATGATAATAAATATCCCTGTGGAATTAGTTTTTTATTTTTCCTAACTAAAAAAGGTGGCTATGGTTTGTTAAAAGAATACAGGATTTTGGTTCATGCAGACAAATTCTCCATTGAATATGCTAGAAACTCTTCTGTTAATTTTCAACTTAAGTTTTGCTGTCTCTCAGTACTAGAATCTTTTATCATGATGGCAGAATGATGCTAATGCTTAACTGACATCCTGTGCATGGGACTTGGAAGAAATTCTTTTATTTTCTCCTACAAGTGTCTTTTTGCATTTCCTTTTGAAATTCCCTGTCTCCAATTGGAGTCTTTTATTGCACATATATCTAGAGCAAATTGAAAAATATTGGTCAGATATTGCTTGTCAAGGGCAGTATCACCATTCCTGTCAGTCCAGTCTTTCCAATTTCCTGAAATGGCAGAATCAAAGAAGCATTTTTACAATGTAACCTGAAGCGATGTTGACAAAAACACAAGGAAAGGAAATGCTTGAGGAAAAGATTTCCTCATGGCTCCAACCAGTTGAACAGTTCTGTTAACGACAGTATTCTTGGATAATCAGTCAGTAATTTTATAGCATAGGTAATGGAAATATCCCTTAACATGTTCTTGAAGAATCAGAATTGTTTAGGTTGGAAGGAACCTCTAAGATAATCTAGTTCCAACCCCCCACCATAGGCAGGGACACCTCTCACCTCTCAGATTGCTCATCCAACCTGGGCTTGAACACCTCCAGGGAGGGAGCAGCCACAACCTCCCTGGGCAACCTGTGCCAGTGTCTCACCACCCTCACTGCAAACAACTTGCTCCTAACATCCAGTCTAAATCTCCCCTCTGCCAGTTTAAACCCATTGCCCCTTGTCCTGTCATTGCAAGTCCTTGTAAACAGTCCCTCCCCAGCCTTCTTCTAGGCCCCCTTCAGATACTGGAAGGCAACTACAGGGTCTCCTCCAAGGACAACTCAGGCCTCTGTAGGTTATGCAATAAACCAAGAAGCAAACAAAATAATTGCATTCTCAAATAGCTGCATGGCTTGAAAATATAACTGCATGTCATTCAAAACCTGTGGGCTATTACAGCAAAATCCCAGTGCAAATGACTTTCTCTACCATGACTGTTGGGCATTGGGATTCTGACAGTGAGTGTATTGTTGCTGTGTTTGCTGTATGCACAGTTACATGGTGCAGACAACTTGCTTCACTCTCTGGTTCTGTTTTTATTTTTAGGGAACTGATCTTTCCAGATTGGTAGAAGACTTCTTCTCCATGAAGGAGGAGGTTTTAGCCCGGGACTTTGACTTGGGATTTTCAGGGAATTCAGATGATGTTGTCATGCATGCCATCCACTTGTTGGGGAACTGTGTAAATATCACAAACACCAGCCGAAACAACGAGTTCTTCATCACTCCCAGCACAACAATCCCTGCTGTCTTTGAACTCAACTTCTACAGCAACGGAGTGTTTCATGTGTTCATTAAGGAGGCCATCATTGGTATGTTTTGGGATTTACCAGGGAAAGCCTTTCCTGTGATGTGTGAAGTCAAAGTAGCTGCACAAAAAGCCATCAGTTTTTCGTGTAATTCCCTACTTCATGTTTCTTTCTTTGCTTCAGCCTATGTATACCCTAGGAAAAAACAATTTTAAAATGCTTTGGTCTCTGCCATAGGCAAGGCAATGTCAGAGTTTTGAGCCAACATGGCAAAACAGCTTTCATCAGCAAGATTTTAAAGAGATTTTGGTTTCCTCTGACATTTATTGGTCAGAAACAAAGTAGTGATGAATTCTTTCTTTATTCTTGAATGGAATTGAATACTTGCACTGCTTTTAAGCCTAGAAATATACAAAACTAAATTTCCTTTAATTTAAGATTTTAAAGAGATTTTGGTTTCCTCTGACATTTATTGGTCAGAAACAACGTAGTGATAAATTCTTTCTTTATTCTTCAATGGAATTGAATACTTGGACTGCTTTTAAACCTAGAAATATACAAAACTAAATTTCTAAATTTCCTTTGCTATAAAACTCTTTGGAAAAATAAATTCTGTCCATGTTTGTTTCTTCTCTAGCCTGCAGTCTTCATGCAATTCAGAGTAGGAGGTACAGAAATGGTACCAATGGTGTTTCTCCCAGTTTGATAAGTCAAGAACACCTGGTCCGAAAAGCTGCCAGCTTGTGTTACTTGCTTTCTAATGAATTTACTGTGTCTTTGGTAAGTAAGTAATTGCATTAATTGTCCACCAACCAGGTTTTTCTTCTGTTTGTAACAGTGTGTATCACTTCAAAATTAATCAATGCTTTAAGTGTCACAGTTCTGATATGTTCACTGTAAGTAGTCTGAGGCTAATGAGTATCAAGAGACTGAATATAATCAAAACAGATCATCCAAGAGGTGTCTGACCTAAGATCATACACGAATTAACTTGCCAAACTCCTGTTGTTGCCTTATTTCCTCAGCAAGATGAGACAAAATCAGTTGACCTGTTTTCAGGGATGCATTTTTACTGTGCTGGTTTTAGGCCTTTCCTGAGAAGGAAAAGCTACTTGCTCTGTCAGCTTCCCAGACTGGAGGTTGGGCTTCTCAATGCCTTCCAACAAATTTGGTGTCACTGATGTCATTAATCCAGCATGGCTACCCCTGCATCCTGCCCAAATTATTTCCTTTTTTTTTTTTTTCTGTTTTAACTTGAACAAATGCCAATCTTTGAAAGTACCCAACTTACATAGGTGATTGAAGTGACACTGGGAACCCAGACTTCAGGTTCTAAAGGTAGTCTTAATTTGTGTAGGAGTCAGTGTGCCACACCTAGTACTTAGTGGCAACTTTAAACATGGCATGACTCTGTTTTTTATTTTGTTACAAAACACTGAAGAGAGATGATGTTATCTCAGTTTTCAGACACTGCATACTTAACACCCTATATAGTTGCAACTTTAAAGGCTAGGTATTGTGTTTTTTCTCATGTTCAGAAGTTACATGGCATTCTAGAGATTCTTGAATCAGTTCTTATATTTGTACACGTTTCTTTTGTAAATAAGGCATTTGTAAAGCAGAAGTATAAGCCAAATCAGGTATTTTTATCTGTAACTTCACTGTAATTAGAATGTCTAACATAGCTCATATGGTGGAGTTCTTCAATAATCTTACCCATTTGCCTTCAGAGTTTATCTATATATATATAATTTTTTTTTAATTGGAAAATATTTCTTACATGATTACGAAGAATATCAAAGAGGTTGGCTTCTTTTTAGTTCAGTTTCAAAACACATAAGAGAATTCTTAAAAGTATACCTTCCTTCAAATTGCAAACACATCACAGTCACAAGTCTCAGTGATGTAAGTTTCATGATTATTTTATTTCAGAATTGTTAACAACCCAAAAAAAATTGGTTAGAGGTGGTTAAAAGAGGAGAATATTTAGTGTGGCTTACTCTCAGTGTAGTAATGCATTTCCAAAAAAAAAAAGGAACAAATATTAAGTACCTCATTTCACTGTAATTAGAATGTCTGACAGAGTAAATGTGAGTGATGCTTATAGGAGAATGGTAGTAAAAGTTTGGGAACTTGCTTAAAGGAACAATGTTGCTATATGTAAAGCATTCATACTTTACAGGGAACTGGTGTTGCTGTAAAGATGTGAGGTTTTTTTCAGTCTGTTTCTTTTACATGGTGCAGCCTTGCCAGGTGATATATCAAGTTTGCCATGAATCCGTGGAAAGGCTGATACAGTATGGCATTCTTCTGGTGGCTGAGGTAAGGCAATGGAAATACTAAAAGAAATTTTTTCCTCTGCTTGACTCGAGCAGTAGGTAGTTTATCCATAGCTGGAAGTCTTGTTCGAAATATATACTGTTACTGAAAGTTTGTAACAACAAGTCCAGGACTGATACTACTTCATTCCTACCATTGTAAGCATCAGACATTGGTGGGTAGTCATCCCGTGGTGCTGTGAATGACTGTATGCAACATCATGGTGTCATAAAACCTGCTAAGGAAGACATATTTTTAGTGCCTTGTAAAATGGGGACTTATTTTATTATTGGAACCCTTTTAAACCATAGAATTGTAGAATTGTCAGGGCTGGAAGGGACCTCAAGGATCATCCAGTTCCAACCCCCCTTGCATGGGCAGGGACACCTCACGCTAGATCAGGTTACTCAGAGCCACATCCAACCCTACCTTAAACACCTCCAGGGAGGGAGCTTCCACCACCTCCCTGGGCAACCTGTCCCAGAGTCTCGCCACCCTCATGGTGAAGAACTTCTTCCTCACATCCAGTCTGAATCTACCCATGTCTAGTTTTACTCCATTCCCCCTAGTCCTATTGCTACCTGACACCCTAAGAAGTGCCTCCCTAGCTTTCCTCTAGGCCCCCTTCAGATACTGGAAGGCCACAATAAGGTCTCATAGCAGAGCTGCATGAATGTTTACTTTGTACTCTACAAAAGTCAGTAGTCCAGATCTTTGTCACTCTTTGATTCCTTCTCATTGATCTCAGAATTTATTGTAGACCTCCTTTGCCAGCACAACTTGTGGTTTCAGGCATGTACTGGAGTTGCTGTGTGCTGCAGTCTGCCAGAGGCATGCTGTGTAAAGAAATCCTGGAGACCAGGAGGCAGCTGACTCAACATACTTTTGTTTCCTAAGCTTTTCTTTTTGTCGAGTAAACAAACCTTGGTGCCCAGGAGGAAGCAAAAAAAATTTAAGGAGCATGCAGTAAAGGAGTTACATGTTTGCCTGCTTTGTTTTTTTGCAGGCACAATCCAGTTTCAAAGGAGGCTTAGAGCTGCTTCTGGTCTATTTGTTATTGACCACTGCTCCCTCTAATTTTACTGCTTCCATTTTTAATATACATAAGCATAGATTATATAAAGGCTACTACAAGGTCTCCTTGAAGCCTTCTCTTCTCCAGGCTGAAGGGCCCCACATATATATATGTATACACACATATGTACATATACACACACACATGTGGACATCAAACTATTGGAGCAAGTCCAGAGGAGTGCCACAAAGATGCTTAGAGCGCTTGAGGAGCTCTGCTATGAGGACAGGCTGCAGGAGTTGGGGCTCTGCAGCCTGGAGAAGAGAAGGCTTCCAGGAGACCTTGTAGTAGACTTCCAGTATCTGTAGGGGGCCTACAAGAAGGCTGGGGAGGGACTATTGACAAGGTCTTGCAATGACAGGACGAGGGGCAATGGGTTTAAACTGGCAGAGGGGGGATTTAGACTGGATGTTAGGAGGAAGTTCTTTGCATTGAGGGTGGTGAGGCACTGGAAGAGGTTGCCCAGAGAGGTTGTGGCTGCTCCCTCCCTGCAGGTGTTCAAGGCCAGGTTGGATGAGGCCTTGAGTGACCTGTACTAGTGGGAGGTGTCCCTGCCCATGGCAGGAACTAGATGATCCTTGAGGTCCCTTCCAACCTTACCATTCTATGATTCTGTAGCAGGGATATAGGTAGCTGTTAGGCAGTATGTAAATACTTGTCTGTGTCATCTGATATGCAGCACTTGTGCAACATTTGAAGGCTTAGAAAAGGAGCTCTATGCCTTCAGTAAATTTATTAACTAACCTCTGTACCCTCTTACTACTTTTAAATTTTCAAGAACTTGCATAATCAGTGCAAACACTGTAAGGAATTTTTGTTTGATGACTTCAGACAGGTTGGAAGTGTTTTTGAAACCTATTGTCTAAGAAGGGTAGCTAGCTTCTGCCCCTTCTAATTATTTCATTTTACTACTTGCATGAAACATTGATAGATTTCTCTCATTAATTGATTTACTCATGCTTTTTAAAAAAAATCCTCTCATTCTAGTGTCTTCTTCAAAAAATATTCCTTCCACATAGGGATTTCTGTGTTCATTAAATATTGGTTTATGATTGGATTGATTAAGTCAAACGAGATTATACAATAAACTGATTATACAATAAATCTGTTGTTTGTCTAGGGTTGGATTTTTTACATATTCACCACTTTGCCTTTCAAATTTAAGCAGGATGATCAGGAGGATGTTAGCCCAGGTCTTACAGACCAACAATGGGATAAAAAACTCCCTGAGCCGTTATCCTGGAGAAGCGATGAGGAAGATGAAGACAGTGATTTTGGAGAAGAGCAGAGAGATTGCTACCTGAAGGTAAGATCACCCTGAGGCTAGTAATGCTGAAGCCTCTTGCAAGAGGTGCAAGGGGGTAAAATGATAGCTTGGGGTTTTTTGTGCTGTTTTATGGTTTGGGTCTGTTGCATTTTGCTACAGTCAGTGAAACACCTTTCTTTTGTAGATTCATAGAATGGTTTAGATTGGAAGGGATTTTAAATATCACCTAGTTCCAGCACCCTGCCATGGGCAGGGACACCTCCCACTAGACCAGGTTACTCAAGACCTCATCCAACCTGGCCTTAAACACCTACAGGGAGGGGGGTGTCCACAGGGCAATCTGTTCCAGTGTCACACCACCCTCACTGTAAAGAATTTCTTTGTAATGTCCAGTCTAATTCTCCCCTCTTCCAACTCAAACCCACTGCTCCTCATCGTGTCGCCGCAAGCCCTTGTAAAAAGTCCCTTCTCAGCAGAGAGCTGAGGACACATCAGTTAATATTTGTTGTGATATTAACAACCTATTTTGAATTATGATTATTAATATTTGTATGAATATCGATTTATATTATTAATATTAAAAAAATCGGGAAAATTCCCTCAGATTCTTTGGTTTTTTCTGTCGACAGGAAATAGTTGCACAAAGGATATTTATTAACACAGAATTGAACAGTTTAAACAATCAGAACTTGGAAAAATAGGAACACGAAGCAGGCAAGATTCTAACTGTGCCGCAGAGGCATAACATTAACCCTAGCACATGGTACTCACAAAGCCTTGGTTCCCGAGTAAGTTTCCCTTATAAGAACACTTCCAAAAGCTCACGATAATGGTCCTGCAGTAAAATACAAAATGTTCCAGGCAGAGTGGGGGAGAGACAGACAAGTTGCAGCCGAGTTGCTGCTGAGCCAGTGTAAGCTGCAAACACTTGGCCATGGCGATTCCCAGTTTAACGAGCCGCTAAGGGGTATTGCTCCCTGTGGAGGTCGGTGCAGGAAAGCTGCCTGCCTAGAAGGGCTTCTAAGAAAGGCGCAGCCGCTAAGGGGTATTGCTCCCTGCAGAGGTTGGTGCAGGAAAGCCGCCTGCGTAGAAAGGCTTCTAAGAAAGGCGCAGCCGCTAAGGGGTATTGCTCCCTGCAGAGGTCGGTGCAGGAAAGCTGCCTGTGTAGAAAAGCTTGTAAGAAAGGCGCAGCTTCTAAATCACCTCCCATTAAATAGACCATTTTGAAATTCAACTGGCCAATAGGCATTAGCATCGTTGTCCTGCCCAATGAATTCAAAGCTTCGTGCCATATACCACCCGGCAGGCACGTTGAGGGGCTGCACCAGGCACCTGACACGTGGTGCTAAGCTCCTAGCCTCAAGGCTTTGTTTTGCTCATCTACTTCAACTCCTGGATGCTGAACAGGAGGAGGTGAGCAGGGTTTAAACTGGCCTGGCAGGATTTATGCCCTACCAGGACATCTTACGGGAAAGTACAAGGGCAGTGGTTAGCGCCATGAAAACTGAGAAAGGCCCAAATATCTTAGTGTCTAAATGCCTTATTTTTGAGAGTGTACACTCTAAAAAGGGCAAATCTGGCTGGCATTCATTTTTGGCCTATAATTTACCTTGCAGATTGATCATGTTGATTTTAGACACGTTACCGTTTTTATCTCAGGGCTGCCACAAACAGAACTCCAGAGCATCTCGTTAACACTTGGAAACTTATGTCCATTGTTGCAAATGTTTGGCAGCCATTCTGTTGGCTGCAGAACAGTGCAATGTCTTTCAGTTTAATTTAGGAAAACAGTTACTGAACCCTGGAGGAGGCCTGTATCAGGAATAGTGTGACCAGCAGGACCAGGGAAGTCATTCTGCCGCTGTACTCGGTGCTGCTTAGGCCACACCTTGAGTACTGTGTCCAGTTCTGGGCCCCTCAGTTTAAGAAAGATGTTGAGGTGCTTGAACATGTCCAGAGAAGGGCACCAAAGCTGGTGAGGGACCTGGAGCGCAGCCCTGTGAGGAGCAGCTGAGGAAACTGGGAGCATGCTGCCTGGAGAAGAGGAGGCTCAGGGGAGACCTCCTTGCTGTCTACAACTACCTGAAGGAAGATTGTAGCCAGGTGAGGGTTGGTCTCCTCTCCCAGGCACCTAGTGACAGAACAAGAGGACACAGTCTGAAGCTGTGCCAGGGCAGGTTTAGGCTGGACATTGGAAAGAAGTTCTTCACAGCAAGAGTGATTGGCATTGGAATGGGCTGCCCAGGGAGGTGCTGGAGTCACCATCCCTGGAGGTGTTTAAAAGGAGACTGGATGAGGCACTTAGTGCCATAGGTTAGTTAATTAGAAGGGTTAAGTGGTAGGGTTGGACTCGATGATCTCAGAGGTCTTTTCCAACCTGATTAATTCTGTGATTCATCTGTCATATGCAGTGGCTATTTTGTCCCTCCTGGTAAACTACATTTTGACTGAGTGTTTTCATTGTGTGTTGTTGCATGCCTTCGTGCTCCTTTTTTGCACTGAGAGTTATTTAGTCTGCTGTTTGTCACATGCTGTGTTGCAGGTCATTTCTTGTTTCTGTTGGTCTCAGTTGCTTATACCCATTTCCTTTTTTTAGGTGAGCCAGTCTCAGGAGCATCAGCAGTATATCACTTTCCTGCAGAGATTATTGGGACCTTTATTGGAGGCATACAGCTCTGCTGTCACCTTTGTGCACAATTTCAGCGGTCCTGTTTCAGAGTCTGAATACCTTCAAAAGTTACACAGGCACCTAATAAGCAGGACAGAAAGGAATGTTGCTGTTTATGGTATGTTAAACTGGTTTTGAACTACTCCTCCTAGCAGGTAGCCCAAATTCAGTGGTAGATTGTTTATCTGTGGTTTGGTTTGTTTTTCTTGCAGCTGAGAGTGCTACTTACAGTCACGTGAAAAATGCAGTGAAAGTCTTTAAGGAAATTGGGGTAAGTATTTGGTGATCAAAGCTGGAGATTGTTAAGTTTCATTTTAATAATGAACATACTTTTGACAATTCTGGGAATCTCTCCAATATCAGTTTTTAATATGAATGTAGCTGCAGAAGTTTGGTGAATTTTGAGTGTTTTGCTTTCCTTAAGGCTCGGAGCTATAGGAGAAGAGCACACATTACAGAACAGGGCACTTTTTGCCTCTGAGAAAACCTGCCTAGATGAGCACAAGTGTCCACTGTGAGGATAGAAGTGTTCTGTAAAATAAAGAATCAATTTGGACTTTACCATGAACATTTTGGAATGTAAATCACTTACCCAGATTTTGCAAAATAAGAGCTTATCTTTCATGAGAGTGATGTGTCTTCCTGAGTGCCAGATGGGACTTAGCATTATAATTTTGAAAACATCAGCATTTAGGCAAAGTTTTGTAGATAAGGATTTTGAAGTATTAACAATAGTTAGCCTGTAGGAAAGATTTTATTGTAAAGACATCTTCTTATGGACTGTAAGAGCTGTAAAGAAAGCACATATTAAAGCCATAGTTTTAATACTAGTTGATTTTGCTATCGAAAAGTGCAACTAGGTGGCATCTACTGAGCTTCTATTCAGAGCATAGCATCTGAGTTCTTGTTTTCAAAGTGCTTACACTTGCAGTTTAGATGCCTTTAGAGTGTGGGGGTTATCCCTCAGTATTAGTTGGCTGTGTATCATACACTGCTTATTAGTTTCTCTTCTTCTGTACAAACTGAAGGGCTTCAACACTGAATGAACTCTGATATCTACAGGCATTGCCATATAAGCCTTGAAGAAAGGATATTAGGAACAAGTTCTTTACCATAAGGGTAGTGGAACACTGGAACAGATTGCCCAGGGAGGTGGCTGGGGCCCCATCCCCAGAGCTGTTCACTGCTTGAGAGAGTCCAGCACAGAGCCACAAAGGTGATTAAGGGAATGGAACATCTCTGTTACAAGGAGAGACAAAGGGAGCTGGGGCTCTTGAGCTTGGAGGAGACTGAGAGGTGACCTCATTAATGTCCATAAATATGTAAAGGCTGAGTGCCAAGAGCATGGAACCAGGCTCTGCTCAGTGATGCCCAGTGACAGGACAAGGGGCAGTGGGTGGAAGTTAACACATAGAAAGTTTCATTTAAACATAAGGAGGGATTTTTTCACTGCGGGGATGACAGAACACTGGAACAGGCTGCCCAGGGGGGTTGTGGAGCCTCCCTCTCTGGAGGTAGTCAAAACCTGCCTGGACATGTTCCTGTGTGATCTGATACAGGTGATCCTGTTCNCTCCCTCTCTGGAGGTAGTCAAAACCTGCCTGGACATGTTCCTGTGTGATCTGATACAGGTGATCCTGTTCTGCAGAGGGGTCAGACTAGGTGATCTTCTGAGGTCCCTGCCAACCTCTAACATTCTGTGATTCTATGAAGTGAGGCTCAACAGGACTCTGGGCAACCTGATCTAGTTGAGGGTGCCCCTGCTTACGGTAGAGGGGGCTTGGAGACTGGATAAGACTCTTGGTGCCATGGTTTAGTTACTTAGAAGGTGTTGGGTGGCAGATTGGACTTGATCTTGAAGGTCTTTTCCAACCTGGTTAATTCTGTGATTCTGTGACTAGATGACCTTTGGAGGTCCCTTCCTACCCAGACCATTCTATGGTTCTGTGAAAGGGAGGGGGGGAAAAAAAAGAGGGTGAATTTAACATAGAAGGTAAAACCTCAATCACAAAAGAAAGGAGATTCTTTGAACATGTTGACACTTATATATGTTCATGTCGTGCTTAAGGTTTTCAACCAGACAAAACAAAGGAGAGACACCATTTTGGAACTGAGCACTATGTTCCTACCTCAGCGCAACAGGCAGAGACTACTGGAATTTGTCATGAGCTTCATGGTAATATAAACCACATACAGCACCTTCGTCCAGGGACATGAAGACAGGTTTTGAGACTGTGTCAAAGCCTGGGGACATTTGCTAATCCTTCAAAGTGTGAGGTGCCACTGTCTGTGTAAGGCCTTCTCGGACTTGAACTACTGGAAGACAAGTGCCTTCTTATGTATGCATTTATGGGTGTCTTAAGTCCCAATCCTGTTGTAATACAGTGATCCTCAGATGACACTTTGGATACAAGTAATTAAGCACGTTGCAAAAAAACCAAGAGAAATTATTACAATTAGATTTAAAATCAAGAATGAAGTTTTATCAGTGTTACATTTTAAATGTACTTTTAAAGACTGAAACAGATGCACAAATCCATAGACTGGTGATCCGTAGCTAACCCTGAGATCTTGAGTTTAGTGGCAACACAGCTTTATGGCATTAAAAAAAAAGTAACTTCGATTCCGGTTCAGTTTTATTGTTTTAAATAAATGGTTAAATTTTTTTTTGCTTACACATGATAAATACTTCATGGATAAAGCCATAGTTTTTCAGAATTGTTAACATAAATGCCAAAACTCTAATGAGAATAACACTTAACTGACATCTGAGAACAACGATCATGTAGCAGATAATTGTGAGAAGGGGCAGCAGGCACACCTTGCACTACTGTAGCTGTGTAGTGCCATGGTAAATTGCACTAATCTCTGCTGTCATGGAGAATGTGAGAGTAGCATTCTTGGTTTTGTTATGGTAGCTGTCATTCAGCCAGATGCAAGTCAGGAGACAGTTGCCTGAATGTGAATATCTTGTAAAATCATAGATGATTATTTAATTGAAAAAAAGCTATTGAGTTTGGTTCTTTGTTGTGTTGTTTGGGGTTTTTTTTGTTGTTATTGTTGTCGTTTGGATGGGTTTTGTTTTGTTTTGAAATAATAGAAT
This sequence comes from Semnornis frantzii, assembly GCA_013399775.1. NCBI lineage: Eukaryota > Metazoa > Chordata > Aves > Piciformes > Ramphastidae > Semnornis > Semnornis frantzii. The sequence goes on along the minus strand of VWYK01056858.1, from coordinate 1,379 downwards.
GTCAGATTTGATTTTTTTTTTTTAATGGAGTAAAACATTTTATTTTATGAGGGAAAAGAATTAATTTTGGCCCTAACAATTTCAGCAATAACTTCTGCAAGTGTTCATACTGTATTCTCTTGTTGAGCAGATCTAAATTGGCATGAAGTACTAACCTCTAGAAAGACACAAATGTCATGAGCAATGTGGTTTTGACTCCAATCTAACTGACTTACAAACCCAATAATATATAGACAAAACTGAATGGTTAATAAATTCTGGGACTCTGGTCTTGCAATCTGATCCTTTTGCATGGAGCACTTGCACTGTAGATTTCATCTTCTCTTCATGTGAGTGGAGATTAGATTGCAACCTGTGGCCCTGTGTTTGAGTACAGCTGATGTAGCTGAAGCAATAATGGTATGTGAAGCTGGTTTGCTTGTGGAATGTGTTTTGCCTCGTTTTGGTTGCCTTCTCTGTGAAGGAAATCAAACATTTCAACGTTCCTCTTGATTCTTGCACCCTGGCCTTGTGAGCAAAAAGTCCCCCAAACCTTCATCATGCAGTCTCTGTTGCTTAGCATAAACACGGGAAAGCATACTTGAATCTCAGCACTTGCACTGTTAACGCCAGCACAAAACCCATGCATCGGATTGGAGTTTGTGGCCTAGGAGCTTGCATTTGTACTGCACGTTTGTCAAGGAGAATATTTCTGTAAGTTTTTTATTAAATGCTACTAATACTTGGAAGCTGCAGTTTCTAGTTTATTAACAGTATACTGTTAGCACTGTGAGACGCATGTGTCTTGTCACTAAACCAGGTGCTCTACAACACTTAAAAAGAATTTCTGAACCAAAGCTACGTTAATATGGATAGAAACTGACCCTAGAATCATTTTTGGTTTTATGTCCTTCTGCTGTCTCAGCAGGATAGTGACTACATCACACATAGTTTTTGTGAAGCCTACTAGCTCTTTAGGAAAACAGTTTCATCTCCTACTACTAACATGCACTGTTTGTTAACCTAGTGAATGTTTCCTGCAGTGGTTGCTGATGCTGGCTTCCATTTTATGTCAAAACAAAACAAAAAACAAACAAAACAAAAAAAAAAGATGAGGTGCTTCTGAATAATGAGCTCTTAACAGTTTACTGCATTTCAGTAAATCTGAAGTGTACTAACAGCAAAGATTGTACATAAATAGATTCTTAAAAATTAAGAAAAAAAAAGCAAAAAAAAAAAAAAAAAAGAACCCAAACAAAACTTGAGTAATTTAATTAAGAATGTTCTGCCAACTGATGTATTAGTTACCATAAAACCCAGGAGTACTGTGGGCACTGGAAGTGTTCTGGCTAGGAATTACAATTAAGAATATTTATGTCTTACATAAAAAAAAAAAAAAA
>VWYK01056856.1:1636-13505 GCA_013399775.1 Semnornis frantzii | reverse complement strand
ACCAGCATAAAATACCCTTCTCTCCCCTGCTTTGTGGTCCCACTAAGACATCTGGGCAGCAGCTGCAGTCACAGGCAGAGATAAGCAACATGGTGCCTAGGGCGGATGCCAGAAGAGCCCCTGCTTCACAGGGGCAACATTTTTAAAAGCCTGCACTTAGCTCTGATACTTGTATTCCTTTCCTTGTTGTTGCTTTATCTGCTAATTCTTTATCAGAATTTCTTCCTGCGGAAAGCAAAAGCAGAAATCTCTCTTTCCTGCAATTCACTCAGCCAGACAGCTTCAGTAGCTGAGGTCAAGTGGGGATAGGGCACAGGTCCTCTGCCAGCCCTCTCCGTGTCCTGCTTTTCCCTCCAAAGCAGGAAAGCAAACAGGGCTGCCCGAGCAACATCTGGACTTGGACACTGTCTGTTAAAGCGTGCTCTTGAGGGAATCAGTCTTATATTCTTGCACAGGGTCAGGTCAGAATCTGCTAAACCAGTAGCAGCCCTTCTACAAGTTTTGTTTTTTCTCAATACGGATCTCAAGGAATAGCAAAAACATGTGACTTTGACATTTTTCTCTTTTTAAACAAATAGAAATCTAGGAAGAGTCAACGTTCTTCTGTCTTTTCAGCTTTGCCTATTTGTACAATTTAGGTAACTTGTGACCCCACATGTTACAGGGTGTTGCTTTTTTCAAACATCTGCTGCTTAGATTGCACCAAACCACGTTTATGAATTGAATCTATCATCAGTAAGGTACATGCAAGCTACAAGAACAAAAGCAATTTCTATTACTATTAGTAATGGGGTCCAAAATTATTCCAGGGACATTTTTAATTGTAATCAACATGAACTTTGGATTTTTGATCTAATTAACTGAATGAGAAATGAGCACAAACGTGTGTTTTAGGAGAGAAGAGCTGCCCTACAAGTCGCTGCCCATGAGGTATGTAATTGTCACAGCTGGATGAGGAGTTAGGAAAAAGCAAACGTAAGAAGCCTCCTGAGGGGGAGAGGCCACCACCGCTCCAGCAGCTCCCTAAGACTGGTGGCTTTTGCAGTGAGTATTTGTAGCCTGTGTCCACAAAGAGAAAAGCACACATGTTTTTGGGTAAGGACAAGGTGGTCTTCAATTCTTACCACAGTGAAACTGAGAACCCTGGGAGGGACTGTGCCACCTCCTCTGCTCTGTTCAAACCTGCTGCATGGCTTAATGTGGGCACATCAAGAGACTCACTTGTGAAATGCAGGACAGTTAATGGAAATAGATGCAGCTTCCTGCACAGACACAGCAAGTAAAATGGGTCTCACCTAGCCAAGCAAAGTACCTTTCATTAGAAACACACCTTTGTGAGTCTTTAAAAGGAAAATGTAATTTGAGCCTATCTCCACGACTTTTTACATTTCTTAATTAGGAGTAACTATCCTAGATAATAAAACTAAATACTTTCTTCACATGCTGCTATTTGGGAGGCCATGAAGTACAGATGCACATGCAATCAGTCTCTCACAGCAGCACTCTGGAGACAGAAACAATGAGGGAACTTAGAATTCATTATAGGCTTGTTCTTAAAAAAAGACAAAGAAGAAATGGCATTTCTCATGCAAGAAGTGTCCCAGCTGAAATAGGCAGGTTGCCCTAGCATAACACCATGCCTCAAAGGGAAAGCTGTTGCACTTTCTTGCTTTTGTCTTCATCCCACTCTACTGAGCAGTAGCTTTGTATTTCCAAGCTCCTGGACTTCACTGAGCAGAGAGAAACATTCAGATAGCATGGAGTGGCTACACCCATTTTCACATAGCTCTTGAAATCATGGTCTTAGTTTCTAGCAGTCGTAACTCCCTTCAGAAACCCCAATGAGCACATCATCATGCTTCAGGAATTGCAGGTTCAAAGGAGGTTTACGCACAGTGCATACTGTACACACATGGTGCATCAACTCACACTTGCTGAATGACCTGCTTCAGCACCTGAGGATATTGCTGCCCCCAGCTGAGTGATGGGAGTTCCAAAGTCTGCAAAAGTAAATCTTCACAGACTGATGTCTTAGTGCAAATGCCACTTCAGTATAGATGTAAGGTATGCTGCTGTGTTGTGAAGAGGTGCACCTAAGGCCTCGGCCACATAATTCTTTCCAGTTGCTTGTGCAGAAGGTAACATCCAGAGTAACAGTATCTAAAGCCACTCTAGCAAGGTTCTCCTCAAGGTCATCCCTAGCATCCTCACCTTGTCATAACCTGCACTGGACACTTGCAAAAACAGTCATTTTTTATGTATCTTCTGTTCCTTCTCTAAATCTGACCCTCAGCAATGCACTAATTGCTTCTGAGAAGGGCATCACTTTAATACCTGAACCCTTAGCTCTCCTCTTTTCAAGCTGTCAGCTACTTGCCAGTAGATTGTTACAGGTATGGCTCCTAGTATGTCTTACTGTGCAGGTGACTTTGGAAATATCAGCCTCTAAACAGAGTTACAGTAGTCACTTAACTTTGTTTCCGAAGTGATTTAAACTCCAAATTCAGTAACTTGAAAGTCTGAGAGGACTTGGTAGATGCAAGCAGAGAAAGTGTATCTGCAGTGTGTTACTCCACTTCTCCCCCAGAAGAAAGCCTACCAGCTAGCTGAAAGTAAGCTTACAAAAACCCCGGACTATGGCACACATCTAGCATTTTCTTGTCTCATAGGCTACATACATAGGCATGGGGACTGGAAAAACAAATTTCTTGCTCCTCTCAGTGCCTCAGCCTCCTTTAGAGCTTTCAGTCACCTGAACTTCCTTTGAGCTACTTAACTTCAGCAAGTTTCTGTACAAATCTTTGAGAGGTGATCTGCCTAATTTATTAAAAATAAAATACCTGCACTAGCAAATGAAACAAAACAAAGCAAACTAAAAAAAACCAAACCCACGAAAAGGAAAAACAACAACAACAACAAAAAATCCAATCATGTGTTTCATTAAGCCCACTTCAGAGGACTTGCTTGTTTTTCTTCAGCTGTGTGCTTTCTGAGGGCTGTATGTATCACTGCACTGCAGGCTCTTTCACAGTGTTCTAAGAAGCAACTGGGTGACAACAGCAAGACTGCAACGTGCTGGTCACATCACTTGCCTGACAGCCCAGATGATGAAAAAGATGCTCTATTTTCTTCTTGTTACACTTTTACTTTCATTGCTAATACTTAGTACCTGTCAGTTTCTCTCCATTCAAACTAGACTTTTTAATTACAACAGTGAAAGCAAAGGAAGTAATTAAATATGTATATTATATGTATTAGATTACCCTGCACACTCATTTTATTCAATGCATAAGTAATGGGTATTTTCTTATTCAAAGCAGCATCTGAAAATTACATACTTATTTTAGATGATAGCTCAAACTATTCAAACGTACAAACAAAACATCAAAAGCTACTATCAAACTCCGGTCCATTTGATGATACTGTGTATTTAAACTGCTTAAAATCTTAACAGAAAATTGTACAGTTAAAAGAATATCTTTTAAGTGCAATACATGTTTCCATAAAGATAGTGACAATTAAGAAAGCTCAATTTCCTGCAGCAATGGTGACCTAAGAAAGTACATCTGCTGGATATGTTCAATGTTCAATACACCAGAGGAAAGCAAGGGAAAATCAAGGTCTTGTTCTCTGCTGGAATTTCCCTCAGTGTTTCTCAGTGAGACTTGGAAAGCCTAAAGCCAGCCCATGCTTTTGCTGGCAGGTGAAAGCCAGTGAAGTTAGCCAGGATTTCTCTTCCCCTACAGTTACAGCAAACTGACTCATAAGTACATAACAGCAATTGACTCAAAAGTACATAACAGGGATTTCTCAAAGTTTAAAAGTACAGGGTAAAAATCACACCAAATTTACTCTGAACTGTTCAATGGTAGCTCCTCCTTCCTTGGCACTGTTTTCCCTGTAAATGGTCAATACATCACGCTTTCCCATCTCAGTGCTACAGCCACTGGTCATAAATAGCAGAAACATTTGAGTACACAATTTGAGGAGTGCTGTGTTGCCTCGTTCTACCATCAGTGTAAATTTCAGCACAGAATTGTTTTTAGCCATTTATCACAATTACAGCATCCTGTCATTCCTGATTATGATTCTGCAACAACTTTAAGATATATATGTACATTTAAGCTAATTTAATTTAATAAAACTAAGTTATATCCTCTTTTCCTCTCTATTTTAATTTGTGTTGCTTCCTCTACCACAGTACTGCAGACCTGGATGTCAGCAGAGTGATTTATGACCAGTGATAAGCTGTGCTGCAGATCTGAGTTACATTGGCCGATCACTTTGGAAGCCTGGGCTGGAATAAAAATGTGGTACAAGAAGGCAGGCACATTGTCAGAGCTGTGCATGAGTACGTATCTCTACATGCATGTTGATGACCGTGGTGGGGAGGATGTCCAGGACTTCCTGGGCTGCAGCAAGAGCAGCATGGCCAGCAGGGAGAGGGAGGGGATTCTCCCCCGTTACTCTGCTCTCATCAGAGGCTACCTGGAGTCCTGTGTGCAGTTCTGGAGCCCCCAGCACGGGAAGGACATGGAAGTGTTGGAGTGGGTCCAGAGGAGGCCACAAAGATGATAAGAGGGCTGAAGCAGCTCTCCTATGAGGACAGACTGAGAGCTGGGCTCTCAGAGAGGAGGCTTCGAGACCTTTGAGTAGCCTTCCAGGATCTGAAGGGGGCCTACAGGAAGGCTGGGGAGGGACTATTTACAAGGTCTTGCAATGACAGGACAAGGGACAATGGGTTTAAACTAGCAGAGGGGAGACTGAAACTGCATGTTAGAAGGAATTCCTTTGCAGTGAGGGTGGTGAGGCACTGGAACAGGTTTCCCAGGGAGGTTGTGGCTGCTCCCTCCCTGGAGGTGTTCAAGGCCAGGTTGGATGAGGCCTTGAGTGACCTGTACTAGCGGGAGGTGTCCCTGCCTATGGGAGGGGGTTGGAACTAGATGATCCTTGAGGTCCCTTCCAACATTACCATTCTATGATTCTATGAAAAAGTACAAAGAATTGCTAGAAATCAGGATTAAGATGCACTGGTAGAGTTGTGAAGGAAGTTTTGCATATAGGCTGCCTACACCATGCCTGACTCAGAGCTCTCAGTCACATTTGTATGAATAACATTAATCAAAGTCTCAAATGCAGGTGTTTGTGGAGCCGTGTTGGTGTGACTGGGCTGATTCAAACTGTAAGCAATTCTCCCCTCTCTGAGCAACTTCTGGATGACTGTAGTGTTTGCAAGGCCTACACTTGGCTTCACTTTAAGATAACAGAAGAGGCATATGGGAGGTATTAAGAAGCATTTTTACAGTCTTTTAACCATTGCATCTAAATAAAACTAAACTGAGAGAAGTGCAGCAAATGGTGCAGTGAGGCCCAAGCTGTTCTGCACAGCATGCTCCTCCCTGACCTATCACTCTGAGCACCTTTTCTTCTGATCAGTAAAATGTACATCTACTTATGACCTCCAGACATGCACTAGCAGTGAAGAGAAATAAAGACTCCACCGGCAAGAAACCTAGAGAAAAGGGTACGGTGACAGCTAGGTGGGCACTCTCAGTGGTAAAGAAAGGAAAGATTCCCTAAGAGTCCATGACTGTGGATTCAGACAGCCAGGGAGTAGAGTTGAGAGGCTAGGCTTTCAACAGAGCAAGGGCCAGTAGGTGCTAGAGCTGTGGTGTGGACTTAGATACCAAACTATTGGTCCTGATGATAAACACTCAAACTCATGCAGCTGCTTCCTCTGTTCCCACACATTGCTTTGGAGGAAAGATGACTGGAAGGGCAAAGCACTGTCACACTTCTTGATCAGAGATCAGGCTCTTCAGGTAAACACTGCTGAGTCCCAGTGACTTATGCGTGACCCCATCTGCCTTGGCTCCTTCAAATTTCTACCTCTGACAAAATCTTTTTTTCTTAAAGGTAACCCGAAGGCAGAAGACTTTTTCTCACCTTTAAAATAGATAAACTTGTCAAATTCTCCAGCCATGCAGTTACTGTGCACTATGAATCCAGTGACAGCTTTGCTGTGCTCCACACAGGAATGTGAATGTCTGACACAGTTTTTTTGTTTAATTTTTAACCATAGACAAGGATTTGATTTGGCTCCGTAAGATCTCAGCAGGGGGTGAGGAGAGGACAAGCAAGTGTCTGAAAAGCTTATACCTGCAATCTCTTAATGATGACAGCAGTCAGCTACGTAGCTCCTTTAAGTAATAAGACCTAAGATATTTTATTGGAGCTCCTGTACAAGATGATTCCAGTAATCAGTCCCATAGGATTAGAAGCAGTCTGCTGAGCTTAATGCCTTAACATCAGAAAGTTATTCATCATCTCATGATAACCATATTTTCTCTAATGTATTATTACTTATATGTTAATGGCACTCTTACAGCATTTAAAAGCCTGTCACACCCAGCACCACACTGCTGGTTTATTCCTTGTATATATACCACTTGCTGTCATCAATGTCTCTTCCCAAGCCTTTTTAGCTGTTGACCCAATTTAATGCCTTGCTGGAGGTTGTCTTCCCAGCTGTAATTACAGTAAACAAGGACTCCACAATAATGCATTTCTCCAGCACCCACAGCATCTGTTAACTCTTCTCTCAGTGCATGAGCTTGCCTGCTAGGTATGTTCTGAGAAGATACTTATTTGGAAGCATAAATTCTGTGCCTCCTCAATACAATTCACCTCAGAATAAAAATTTAGATCCTACTAATGAAAACCCAACTGATGCTTTAGCTGCCATTTTGCAGTGCTGTACCTTCTCAGAGAGGAATTTGGACATCTATAATCATAGTGATTGGTAGGGAGTAGCTCACAGCACTGCAATCCAGCTTTACCTCAGTGGTGATTAAGGCAGGGCTATCAATCAATATAACCTATTTTGGTTGCTCTTTCTCTGACAGCTTGATTGTAACAAGGCCTATCAGCAACATTAGCAACACAGAGTAAACCAGCTCATACACTACACTCCTTAGCTATCTCTGCTTTAGCTGGATGACCTTCAGGTATAACATTTTTAATTCTATGAAGTAAGAGATGTTTGGGGTTTATTTGAACTTTCCTGTGGCTTCCCAAGAGTCTTTCTTTTTTGTAACTTGGATCTACATTAGAAATAGGTAATAATGCAGACAGCTTGCTGGATGGTCCTGATAAGTGATCATTCAGAGTCTCAGATCATGCACCCCCAGATATTAAAAATAAAATAAATCTACATCAAGCCACTATACTTCTTTGTTGTACATCACTCCCTACAAAATAAACATTTTGAGAGGAAAACAGAACTGCATTGAAGGGACACTTGTGTTCTGTGTAGCAATGCTACAGGCTTTGGGAGGTGTGGCTGGAAAGGTGTCTGGCAGAAAGGGACCTGGGGGTTGTAACAGACAAACAACTCAATATGAGCCAGCAGTGTGCCCAGCTAGCAAAGAAGGCCAATGGCATCCTGGCTTGTATTAGAAATGCTGTGTCCAGCAGGAGCAGGAAGGTGACTGTCCCCTTGTACTCGGCTCTGGTGAGGTCACACCTTGAATATTGTGTTCTGTTTCAGGCACCTCGTTACAAGAAGGATGTGGAGGTGCAGGAGTGAGTGTAGAGGACAAGGAAGCTGGGGAAGGGCCTGGAGAATAAATCTTATGAAGAGCGACTGAGGGAGCTGGGGATGGTTGGTTTGAAGAGGAGGAGGCTTAGGGGAGACCTCATTGCTGTCTACAGCTGCCTGAAGGGATGTTGTGGAGAGGGTGCTGCTGGTCTCTTCTCACAGACAAATAGTGATAGAACAAGAGGGACTGGCCTCAAGCTGTGACTGGGTGGGTTTTGACTGGACATTAGGAAACATTTTTTTCCCACCAAGAGCAGACAGGCACTGGAATGGGCTGCTGTGCTGGTTTGAGGCTAATTGGAATATTTTAATGAAAACAAATAGATTACAGGTTGCAAAAAAGAAAACAATGGTGATGTTTACTTCACTCATAGGCTTGCTGAGATGTTTAAGAACAAGGACACAAACACAGATAACACAGACAGTCTCTCTGTCTCACTGCGAGCTTCTGGCCTTTCTGCCGAGTAACCTCNGTTGTGTTTCTGTATTACATTTACCTTGTATATTTCTGTAAATATTCCTGTATATAGTGTATATATCTGCTTGTATATTGTGCTAAGCTGTAAACATAGCTTCATTCCTTAACTTCCAGCAGGCTGAGTCTAGTCTGGGTGATTTTCTAAAATAGAGGTGGGGGGAAGAACTCCCAAACCATTATGGCTGCCCAGGGAGGTGGCTGAGTCACCAACACTGGATGTGTTTAAAAGTCGTTTGGATGTGGTACTTGAGGATATGGTTTAAGGGTGAACTTGTAGAGCAGGGATAATGGCTGGGCTTAATGATCCTGGGGGTCTTTTCCAACCAGAATGTTTCTGTGTGATATGTAGGAGTGACATCATCCACTCTGCCTCACTTCAATGAAAAGGATTTCCCTGCCACATGAACAAACTGGAGCTTAGAAAACAATCTGCCATCACAGTCAGCCTTAGGATTTCCAGAGATGGGGCACAGAGTTGATGGGGCACCGATCTGTCCTGTGCAGATAACAGCTCTGAATGCAGAGTGAGCGTGTCCAGCCAGGCTCATGCATCTCATGTACAGTACAGACTCATTTCATGCATAAGCAGACAGCTGACAGCTATGTGTCAATCACACCAGCAGGTAAAGGTAGCCTTTGACATCAGGACACTCAGCATCAAAGGACATAGAGCCTCCTATACAGCCATATTTATTAATCAGATCTGGATATGTAGCACTAAGAAAGTTTATAGTTTCCTAACTTGAGAGTGATGGAGGAAAGGGAAAAGGGCAGAACACCAGCAGGGAAGAATGTGAACAAATCAGCCATGTCAGTTCCTGCATCATGTGTGACATTGGGAAGCACACAGCATCACAGAATGGTAGGAGTTGAAGGGACCTCTGGAGATCATACAGACCAACTCTCCTGCCAATGGGTTTAAACTGGCAGAGGGGAGACTTAGACTGGATGTTATGAAGAAGTTCTTTACAGTGAGGGCGGTGAGGCACTGGCACAGGTTGTCCAGGGAGGTGGTGGCTGCTCCCTCCCTGGAGGGGTTGAAGGCCAGGTTGGAGCAGGCCTTGAGTGACCTGTCCTAGTGGGAGGTGTCCCTGCCTATGGCAGGGGGGTGGAACTAGAAGATCCTTCCAACCTTACCATTCTATGATTCCATGATTCTATGATCACCTAGGGCAGGTCGCACAGGAACACACTCATGCAGGCCTTGAAAGTCCCCAGAGATGGAGACTCCACCACCTCTCTGAGCAGCCTGCTCCAGGCTCCTCATCCCAAAGGCCAAGAAGCTCCTCCTCACACCTAGATGGAACCCCTTATGCTCGTTTATGCTCATTATCTCTTGTCCTGTCTCTGAGGAACACTGAGACACTGAAGTATTCTCTGCCATTTAACAACTAACACCTTTTTTATGATGGGGATGCAAGGTGCTGAAGCGGTCAAGAAACGAACAAACATTAGAAACAAAAACTCATCAGAAGACTGTAAGCTTATGCCACTAGTGCAGATAGCTCTTGTGTCTACCTCAAATGTAAGTATTAAATACTTGGTATAGAAGCTTTTCTAAGAGGAGGAAGGTGCATACAACAATACAGTCCCATTAGAATCAGTGTGGGGGAAGAAAATAACTGAACCCCGTATCAGTCATGGGTAGACAAATGCTTGATTATAACACAATCTTTGTCAATATTAACGACTGTCAAGTCTGAAGCAAGGGCCATTTATTCACTGTGTAGGTAGCACAGAGGTCCTTCAGCCATGCTTGCTCTATGTGTGGGGAAGTAAAAGCACAGCCCTAGGACAACTGAGAGTGTAGCTCATTGAGTGTTGATCTCCTATCCAGATACAGCTTTGTGATGCACCAGCAGTTACATAGTATCAGACTTAAAAGATCCAGATTATTCAGCCTGAAAAGGAGCACTGTTAAAATGAACTTAATTTCCTTACATTTGACAGGAGGTAGAAAAGACTCCTTGTGCCCTTCTTTCTCGCAGAGTAAGCACGTCCAGCCAGGCTTGCTGTACTTGAGAACTGTAGCTCTTCACAACTTCCTCTTATCCTACTCTCTTATTTTTTTGCTTTAAAATGCATGCGTGGTGTCTTCTTTTAAATTCAGCTGTAACCTTTGAGTTAAACACAATCTTATTTTATTCACCTATAACTGGGGCATATTCTATAAAATGAAATTCCATTTCTTGAAGCTGGTGAGTGCAATGTAGAAGGTTGTTAGAGCTAGAGATGTAGTAATTCTATGTGACAGTGATGAGCAATCATATGAGCAATCATAGTAGGCTCTCCTGAAGCCTACGCATTTGGTAGGTGATCCTGTTCAAGTGTTAGACATAATATACCATAATATACAAAGGACTGATTAAAGAGTACTCCACAGTAAAAATCAAGGCTACATACAAAATATTGTCTTAGATGACAGCTACAAAGATGCTTCTTACTCCTCTTTTCCGAGAACAAAAAAAATTCTCCAAGAAATTCAAGGGAAGACAAAAAGGGAAAAGACTCTTCTATAGCCAAACAGGTGGAGAGCAGAGGTGGCCTCCACTCAGCAGCTTGTGGAAAGAGGGGGTAATGGTTGTCATACAGCCTACAAAGTGTTGCAACGTTGTCCTCTGTGATGACTCTAGGCCTGCTGCACACGGTCTAAACGCTGTGGACATTTCTCTCAGGTATCACAGTGCCAGGAGTCAGCAGTTCCCCAAGTCACTGGTACCAGATAGTAAGCTGTAGTTAGGCACTACAGAAAGGAAGTGGCACTGCTCAATAAAATTTGCAGTCTTACACAATGGGAGAAGTTAATCAGACCTCACGCTTCAGGGCATTACATGATTGCCTACAGGATCAAGGAAGCACTTCTTGCCCATAGTGTTTTATGAACAAATTGTTCTTACTTTTCTCCAAAACAGGAAGAGAGATAAATGTTACAAATAGAGCCAAATGCATATAAAATACAACAAATCATATGTAGGACACTAATTTGCACAAAAGAATTATCAGAACCTTTTTATCGCTTCTACTTGCTTCTTTATTAGTAAAAAAAGATAGTTGGGAAAGGCTGAAGTTCTATGAATTATTTAACACAAACTTGGTTGAAAAATGTTCTAGTGCCTGCCTTCTCTATTTTTAACGTACACTTAACCCAAGTTCATTCACAGCCTGTTGATTAAAGCTATTTACATGCAGGTTTTGTTTCACCTCACATTAGAAGATCTGCAGCTATGGTACAGCTAAAAAATATCCTCTTCTGATAAATGAACAAGTATGAAATAAACACCATTAAAATCAAGTTATTTTAAGAAGACATTTTCTTGAACTGTAGCAACATTAGCTGACTAGGATTTTTTTTTCCTTCCCAGTGGCTAGGCTAGAGGGTTTTTTTTTCCTATCTACATGTGCTGGTTTGAGCTAATTGGAATATTTTTTAATAGAGAAAATTATACTGTAGGCTGTGAAGGTAAAACCATGGTGATGTCTACTTCACTCAGAGGCTTGCTGCGATGTTTAGGTATAAGAAAACCAAAACAAAGAAGATAAGAGTCTCTCGTGCTGGCAGTCTGGGTCACGAGGGACTTTCTTGCTTACGGGCTGGCTTGCTGCTTGGGTCTTGGGCTAGCAGCTCTGGCTTCTCCTCTCTGTTGAATAACTTCACTAACCACTTTTCTTCTAATCCTCCCCAGCCGATCCTCCTTGTGCGTAAGCCAAACCTTGGGGTAAGGTGTGGGAGTGGGGAGAAGGTGGAAGGGTGGTTGGGAGCCCCTCCTGGGGTCTCTGATTTCTGGGAGGGG
>VWYK01056854.1:11282-13884 GCA_013399775.1 Semnornis frantzii | reverse complement strand
CAATAAAGCTGGTGGAGGGTCTGTAGAACAGGTTGTGAAGGGTTTGTGAGGAGTGTCTGAAGGAACTGGGGTTTTTCAGCCTGGAGAAAAGAAGGCTGAGGAGAGACCTCCCAGCTCTCTACCATTCCCTGAAATGAGGCTGGAGCCAGGTGAGGGTTGGTCTCTCCTGCCTGATGATACAAGTGATAGCACAAGAAGAAATGGCCTCAGATTGCCCCAGTGAAGGTCTAGGTTAGATATTAGAAGAAACTGGAGGTGTTTAAAACCCACAGAGATTTGGTGCTGAGAAACATGGTTTAGCACCAGCTTTGGTAGAGTTAGAGAATGATTGGACTGAATGATCTTAAAGGTCCTTTCTAACCAAAACAATTCTACGATTTGGTGTTAAGCATCATCCTCCCTGAGTCAGTTACCTTGTAATTCAGCAGTGAGTTGCTACTGGAAAGGAAAATTGCACATGGTGGAGGGCTTATTGTGTGACTAAATAACATAATCAAAACAAACAGCTATGATTAATGTCTGGTTATTAATCATGCAATCATTCAATCCTAACTAGACCTGCACTTAGACTATTTTAGCAATCAGTCCATATTCATGGTTACACTGTGGTTTACAAGAGTTGTTTCTCATCCATTCTGCATATTAAACTGCCACTGTACAACCACAATTCCTTCTGAGAATCAGCACCAGTAAAATATCTTTTATGTATTTATCAATTTTTATAGGCAAAACTCACCTTCCTAGAAGGTAAAATATTGAAAGACACAAATCTTTCATTAAAGGAAAGCTGCTGCTTTTTCAGTTTTAATTTGAAATTGGAAGAACTTGAGTCTGCCTTTGTTTAACTCTTTCTTGATTGCTACTAATTATTTTCTTTCATAGCTGGACTATATATATATATATGAATTGTTCAGTGATGTCATCTTCCTGCAGGTATTCTGAGCTTGACTGAACAAAGGGTTATTACTCCAGTACCAAAGAAAACTCTCCAGATACCTCCTGTTGTATTCAGAGCAGCACCTTTCCATGAATTTCACAGACAGCAGAAGAAATCAGCTCTAGGTGAGTACAGAGGGTTGCTAACAACCATCAACTGCATCTGCAACTTCACTTTCCGGTCCTTTTTCTAATCTCATAAGTAAAGTACTGCCTAAAGACTACTCACTCAAAATCTTAGAAATACTAAATGCATAAAGATCAGAGAATAGTAGGGGTTGGAGGGTACCTTTGGAGCACATTTAGTCCAACCCCCTTATTAAAGTAGGGTCACCTAGGGCAGACCACACAGGAACACATCCAGGAGGATTTTGAAAGTCTCCAGAGAAGGAGACTACACAACCTGTCTGGGCAGCCTGTTCCAGTGTTTTACCACCCTCATAGCTTAGAAGTTTCACCTCCTGTTCAGGTGGAACTTCCTGTGTTTCAGTTCTGGAACCTCATCCTGTCACTGGACGCCAGTGAAAAGAGACTGGTGCCATTATCTTAGCACCTACTCTTAAGGTATCAAATCTTCTCTCAGCCTTCTCTTCTCCAGGCTAAACAGCCTCAGATCTCTCAACTTTTCCTCATAAGAGATGTTCTATTTGCTTAAACATCCTTGTAGCTCTCTGTTGGACTCTATTGAGTAGCTTTATCTGTTGAACTGAGGAGCTCAGAACTGGACCTAGTACTCCAGATGAGGCCTCACTAGGGTGGAGTAGAGGGGCAATAAAACCTCCCTTGACCTGCTGGTCACACTTCATAATGCACCTCAGGATACCATTGACTCTCTTGGCCATGAGGGTATGTTGTTCTCTCACAGTGAGCTTATGGTCCACTGGGACTCCATGGTGGTTCTCCATGGAGCTGCTGTCCTGCAGGTCACCCTGAACCTGTACTGGTGCAAGATGTAGATGTGCATCCTGTGTCTTGCAACTGAATGGGCATCCAGTTTCTTAATCCCTGTGAGGATTTGGTCCCTGTTAGTTTCTGAAATCTTGGTTCCTTCCTACCTGCATGTTTCCAATTCAAATCCCCTAAAACGTGGAATCATAGGCCCTGAATTTGAAGATTTGACCATTGGTGTTGGTGTGAAACCTGTGTTGCTGTCAGTCATGATTTACAATAGCTGATCAAGCATCTCTTTTGTAGTGTGATTCATCAGTCTGATCTTCTTGTTGTGCTTCTAACAGTGAAACCTATCATCAATCTTCTTTCTGGTACAGGAGAAATTAATAGTAGGGTGGACCCTGAAGATGCATCCACCATCATCTTCCCAAACTCAAAGGAAGCAATTTATGCCACTTACTCCTCTAGTAAAGGTAATGTTGCACCACTTCCACCCAGCAACTCCATGGCTTCAGCAAAGAAATCAAAGCTGGTACGGACATACCCAGCTCAGCACTTGGAATCTGAGCTGCAGGTTCCTGCTCAGCCACAGGTATTTAGTGAAGAAAATGAAGGGTTTATTCATGGGTTTAATACTCTCTTCACTAGAGGTGGTTTAGGAAGGGACTGTAAATCACTGAATCGGTACAGAAGGGGTTGAACCAAATCAGGAAATAGTGAGCCCCATCCTTGGAATTTTTTAAGGCCAGGCTGGATGGGGCTCTGAGCAACCTGG
>VWYK01056854.1:1282-6282 GCA_013399775.1 Semnornis frantzii | reverse complement strand
TGATCTGGAGACTAAAAACCTTTTAAAAATCTCATAAAATTCAACAAGGCTGAGTGCAAGATCCAACACCTGGGTCAGGGCAATCCCAGGCACAAATACAGGCTGAGTAAGGAGTGGCTTTGAGAGCAGTCTTGGTGGAGAAGGACTTGGGGGTGTCAGTTGATGGAAAAACTCAACATGAACCAACAATGGGCACTGGCAGCCCAGAAGGCAGCCAAGTGCTGGGCTGCATCAAGAGAAGTGTGGCCAGCAGGATGAGGGGGGGGATTCCGTCCCTCTGCTCTTGTAAGACCCCACCTGGAGCACTGCATCCAGTTCTGGTGCCCCCAGCATAAGAGGGACATCAAACTGCTGCAGTGGGTGCAGAGGAGGCTGCAAAGATGATCAGAAGGTTGGAGCACCTATCCTCTGGGGACAGGCAGAGAGAGCTAAAGCTGTGCAACCTGGAGAAAAGTCTCTGGGGAGACCTTATAGTGGCCTTCCAGTACCTGAAGGGTGTCTACAAAAAAACGTTGAGATACTTTTTACAAGGGCTTGTAGTGATAGGATGAGTGGTGGTGGCTGTAAGATTAAGGAGGGTAGATTTAAACTAGATATTAGGAAGGAATTCTTTATCAGTCATGAGACACTGCAACAGGTTGTCCAGGGAGGTCATAGATAACCTGCTTCCCAGAGATGTTCAAGGTCAGGTTGGATGGACCTTGATTTTCTGGTCTAGTAGGAGGTGTCTCTGCCTGTGGCAGGGGGTTGGAACTAAATGATCTTTAAGATTCCTTCCAACCTAAACCACTCTATGAATCTGTGAAAATGTAAGAATAAAAATAATCCTACAGGTTTTATTATCCTGTTTCTGCACATCTGTCACTTTAAACCCCATTTGTATGTCATTGGGCCCATTATGACACTTTCAGTTAGTACCAGTGTGTATTTTGTTCTCATGCTTTTTAACTGTCACCTCCTTGTAATACTTGTTTTGAAAAGGAGCTGCCAAACACCCTAAAATATTTTGCCTTCGTTTCTTTAGCCTCATGGACTGTCACAATTAAGTCTGTTTGAGCCAACTTGTAGGAAACTGGACAATTTAAACAAGTCATATTTGCTAAAAATGACAAATGACAGCCGATTACAGCAGGATTTTTTTTTTAAAAGCCCAACTCTGGGTAGTCATAATTGTGTCTACATTACAAGAACTGGGTCAGAGCATAAAATGACCATGGCACAGAAGTTTGATGATAGCTGTTAGTGGTTTCTCTGTTCAAGTTTTTATGTAAACTAAAAGAGAATTTCAGGCTCTAATATTAATTTTTCCTTGATTTCAGCATGTAGGGCAAATCAGAATCTGATTTTTTTTTTTTTTAACCTCCCTTGCAAGTGAAATTCTAGTAAGTGGAGGCAGTCATAACTGTGAATTTTTCAGCACTCTTCATTTTCACAACAGTTTCAGATTCATCTCAAACTTCTGGAAATAATTCAGGAAATGTGACAGCAAAAGGCTTCTGTCGCTGTCAGGAACAAATGTTTCCTGACAAACAAACCCCTTTCAATTTCTAGTTTAGCTTAAAAAAAAAAATAGCTTGCATCATTCAAATCCTGTTTAGTATTTTTGTCAGCTAGTGTAAGGAAAAATGAACTTGAACTTTCTAATCAGATTTCCTCCCACACTGATGGCTGAATACGCTTCTGTAGCATTTGGGATGCAGATAATTTCATTTTTGTTTCAGCTGTTTTTAGCTGATTGATCATTCTTTCTACCCAAACAGTTATATATTTACAACAAATAGAATTTGTCACTTTATATGTGTTTGACACCTCCTGAATATTTAGCAAAGCTCACTGTTATGTGATACACAAATCCTTCTAAAAAGCAGTTCAATTTGAATGAGTGTCTTGGTTTTAACTCAGCTGGCAGCTGAGTCCTGGCAGTCCAGTTACAACAGAGGGGTTTTCTTCTTCCCTTCACCCCCACTCCTCTCTGTGTAGGCAAGAAAGAAGTGAGCCAAGAAAGCCAAAATGTTAGTTGAGATAAGGACAATTTACTGCTCTGTTGCAGGGATGGCCGAGGGAAAACGCGGACAGGAGAAAAGGTACCAGGGTGCAAAGCAGACCAAACCTCTCAGACTAGTGCTGCCATGCACAAACCAAAACCAGAATGTAAAAGAGGCAAACTCCAGGCTGGAAACTGGGGAAGAAACACAAAATCCTGGAACAGGAAACTTTACAAGCTGTAGAATATATACAAGTCCCATAAACCCCAGCCAAGCCCTTTCCCATCATACAGTCAGCATGACACCAGTATGGTGTAGAATACACAATCCAGCTTGCTCTGTTGCTCTGTGCCACTGGGATTGGAGGTAGCCCTATCCCTGGTCCCTCCTAGTGGGGCTAGTTAGCTTAAACCAATACAAGAAGTATGTTGAAAAAAGCTAGGTATCCTTTATTCCCAAGTTCTGGGAAGCAGAAGGTGGCTCATTTTCCTCCTTTCCCATTAGCCTGGTGAAGAGGAGGCTCAGGGGAGACTTCATTGTTGTCTACAACTACCCGAAGGGTGGTTGTGGCCAGGAGGAGGTTGCTTTCTTCTCTCAGGCAACCAGCACCAGAACAAGAGGACACAGTCTCAAGCTGTGCCAGGGGAAGTTTAGGCTCGAGGTGAGGAGAAAGTTCTTCACTGAGAGAGTCATTCCCTACTGGAATGGGCTGCCCAGGGAAGTGGTGGAGTCATCGTCCCCGGAGGTGTTCAGGGTGCGTTTGGATGTGGCACTTGGTGCCGTGGTCTAGTCTTGAGGTCTGTGGTAACAGGTTGGACTTGATGATCTTTGAGGTCTCTTCCAACCTTGCTGATACTGTGATACAATACCCCCACGGTTCCTTAGACTGTCATGTCACATCCCCCTGACTGCACTGCTACTGCAATTTCCAAAGGCACATTTGCAATGTGTTGTGGATTCTTTGTTGAAAGAAGACACTTTGAGATGAGCCAAATTTATTAAGAAAATGGCAGTTAAAGGGCAGTAAGTCATGACTGAGATTTTATGCCAAACAGGAAATACTAAGCTTAACTTCTTTATTGATTCAATCCCAGCTACTGCAGCTAGCAACTCCCACTGTGTGGATGTGTGAGTTAGTGTGTACCCACTGATTCATTTAGAATTAACTGGATTTCTAAAAATGCAGCAGTAGAGATTCTAGCTACAGTGGCCATGTCATTTACTGCAGCCTTTTTGAATGTTTGAGTGTGCAATCAGTTGGAGGTCTGACCTCCAAAGAGGTAATCCAAATTCAGACAGGCTGCTACTCATTCATCCTCTGCAGCAAAGTGATCAGGTATCACTGAGACATCTTAATGAAGTGGGTTTGTGACTCGGTTGTGGGATTTCACGAGGCAGGAAATTATAAAATCTGCAGTTATTTTATTTCCAGAAAGCCCCACCCACAACTTTATATAAAATTAGTTAGATCAGGTTCAGAAATTCGTTTGGGAAAACCTTTCACAAGGATGATTACAGGAAATTTAGTAATTCAGGGAAATCAGGAAGCTTGGAAAGGTTTGCTATAAAAAATAGCTTTGCCAGACTTACAAATAAAGGCAGCCTGGAGCCCTAGGGAACGTCTGTGCTACTCACGGCGGTGGAGTAGGAATTTGGAGATGGTCCCTTGGCTCCTTGTTGGCAGTCTGGCAGTGCCTTGNACTTGCCACCTACTCCTTTCACATTCCACACCCCCGGAACCAGAGGTGGGGGGAAGCAGAACAGTTTCGCAGCCCATTCAAACCTTCGGTGGGGCAGGGACTTGGGTGTGCCCCGCCACAGTTTGTTGCCTTGCATCTGTGTGAAGGACAAAATGTACCAGGATTTGTGCTAAAGGGTGGTGGTTTTGTGGTTGGTTGGTTGGAGTTTTTTGGTGCTTAAAATAAAAATCCAGCAACCAGAATCTACAAATCCTCAGTCCACATGTTGAAATCATGAGGCTCTCGAGGTTTGTAATATTCAAGTCTGTATTTAAAAGCTTATGACATTAAAACCTGATGTTCCATCAGTCCACTCGTTCACAAATCAGCAATGATTCACTAAATTCATAAAGATGATTCAATTAGTTCTATACCATGTTTGGGGGTTGGAATAATTTTCTTACAGCTTCTGTAAATCCAAAAGTCTGATTTCATTCAAATATGCACCAGGGATTTTCTGAATACAGTTTGAGGGGAATTTCTTCTTTTCCAGGATATTCCCAGTGTGTCCGTGAGCATATTCCTGATCTTGCTCTCCAGCAGAATGTGCAGATGGGAAGGCTGTGTGACATACTGGGTATGTTATGAGCTGTTGGCTACCTGGTTTGAGTTGTGAGTAAAAGAGACTGGCCAATGAGGGCTTACTTTTTTGTCGTATTAATGCTAAATATAGACAACATAAAAGCTCAGAAGTAATTTTTCTACTGGGGCATTTGCTCCTGTCCACATTATTCATAAGTAAAACATGCTGATACTTTCTGCCCCTGTGGTAAGGTAAACCAACTTCATCCTGTGGCATGCCGAGCACCACAAACCATCAGAAGTGTTTAGTGTTCTACAAAATTAGGTAGCTAATTCTGCTGGTGCTCGCTGAGGCTCACAGGGAGAGAAAGATGTGCTAGGGAAGAGCAAGCCCTTATTTAAACCACTCCTTTCTAAATTAACAAATGAGGCAAAAGACAATACATTTAAAAGTTTTTTCCTGGTATGGCAGTCCTCTTTTAAGCAAAGCAGGGAAGAATATTACTTGTCAGGTACCCACTTCATTGGCTGCCTGGAATGACTTTACATGATTCATGTGTATTTCAGCATCATTATTATTTTATAAATGCCATCTAGGAAGTTTGTAACAAAAATATATTAGATCCAGAAATTTACAGTTGCCTAAAATAATAGTGTAATTGCCTTTATATATTATCTAGCCACTAATACTGTTTCTCCACACTACAGTTTTGGGTTTGGTTTTGTGGGGGTTTTGTTTGGTTGGTTTTTGTTT
>VWYK01056851.1:0-19883 GCA_013399775.1 Semnornis frantzii | reverse complement strand
CAAACTAGAACATAGGAACTTCCTTCGTGTGAGGTGCTGGAGCCATGGAACAAGCTGCCCGGAGAGGTTGTGGAGTTTTCTTCTCTGGANGTGGAGTTTTCTTCTCTGGAAAGATTCCAAAACAGCCAGACACAATGCCGTGCAACCTGATCTAGAAGAACCTGCTGTAGCAGGGGGGCTGGACTAGATGACCTCCAGAGGTCCCTTCCAACCCCCCACCATTCTGTGATTCTGTGAAACATTTTGTTCATAAGAGCTGTTTCACCCAAGGAACACTGCAAAGGTATTCAAATCAAGTCAACATTCTCAACAATTTTAGTTCTTCAAGAAAATGTATTCAGCATAAAAATAAGCTGTACCCAACAGTGTTGTTCAACCTGCAACCTCCCTCATGTTTGATGAGTACTGAAAAAGCAACAGGTAATTAAAATCAGAGAAATCATATAAACTCCTACATTCCTCCAATTAACCAAACTCTCCTTCCATGTGAACATTCCTTCCATGTGATCAGCAGGCAACATCGCATTTGGTGAAGTGATGAATACTTGAGCTACTCTGAGTCAAAATCATGAATTATTAAAATAATGTAACCAAAATCTTACCTTGGGTTTTTCTACTTCTTTGTCCTTTCTCTCTGACTTTGGGGGTTTGCGGGCCATAAGGGTTTGGATTTCCTTCCAGTCATTGTCCAGCTTTTCTGTGAGTTCTAAGGCACTCTCTCTCCGACTCTGCCTCTCTTGCTAAAACGTAAATAGATAAAATGAAACAAACACAGCAGTTACATTCAGACAACTGTGATACAGCATTTACAACACAAAACCAAAATGCTGTCTCTGGCAAATGCATAAACTTCAGTACTTAATATTTTTAAAGGTGTAAATATTCTTTATGGAAGAATAAATATAGAGCTACACTGAGTGGCAGAAGAGTTTGCAGCATACAGAAAACAAGTTAGGAGTCACCAGAAGGGGAGATTTGAGGATACATATTCAATGCATATCCTGAAGTGTCTACAAAACCAGATGGACTTCATTCAAGGAGCTTGGGCATGATTCTTAAGACAGCTATGTCGTTCGCTTTCTATGCCACTACTATTTTATTCTGTGATGTCAGGAATTCTTAGCCATACTCATTAATACTTCAGGGCTAAAAGCTCACCTTTTCTTGTTTAGACTTGGCTATCATCTCTTCTATAAGTTCCTTCCTAGACTTAGGTTTTTCCTCCTCTTCATCTTGCTGCGCACTTGATGCTTTTTTACGAAGGAGGCCTCCACCCCCTCCAAAGTGAGCAGCAGTTAATTCAGCTAGAAATAAAAAACAACAAATAACTAGATTGTTAATTCTTTTCAAACCCATATGTGAGTGCTGGAGTGCTGCCGCTGGCTGGGACAGTGTCTCTAGTAGAATGGGAGCAATTAATCCCATATGGAATACACAACAAACTGATGCTAGATACATAATTTACATTGGCAAACATTTTGTATGAGGCAGGAGGGTTTTTCAGTCTTCTATCTAGTACTTGCAGAAATGCAAGAAAGCAAATGGAAAACTCACACCTCAGATTCTGGCCAAAGGAATCAAAATGCAGGTATGATAAAAACCCACAGATTAAAGAAGCTTGCCAGGTAGATGGCTCCATCTCAACATCTGCTGAAATCCAGAGGGCTGCTTTTTGTGTGGTTAAGAGGTAATCAAAACTGGCTTAAATAGCTCACAAAGTACATACTATTTTTAATCTCACTGAAAGACAGTACTGCAAAAATTATCTCCATGCACTACCAACAAAACCAGTAATGAAATGCCAGCTGATATGCCTTACCTGACAGTGCTCCTCCTTCTTCTGTGTCACTGTCACTATCAACAATATCATTTAGTTTTTCAATTTCTGCCAAAGACTGGCCATAATGAGTCAGTTCCTCCTCTTCATTAAGATTGTAGATGTTCTTCTTCCCATAATTTTGCTAAGAACAGTGAAATAAACCAATTAAATAGCAGAAGATTTTTTTTTTCCCCAGGCAACAAACTGATAAAGCCCGTGTTTTTAATGTTGGATGACGAGATTCTTATTCCAGTGTTCTGCCAGAACTGAGCCCTGGAATAAGAGCACAACTGGACTAATAATTTCATTCAACTACATAAAATCTTAAATGAGGGAGTATGATGTCTCTCTTACTCTTCTACTTACATACAAATACAGTAACTCAGAAAACTTAAGGAAGGTTAAGTTTTATCAGTTACATCAATTCTTAACTCCTACATTTCAGGCCTAATGAAACAGCCTTTAATCTACTCACAGAAGTAGAAGATGGTATTAGACTATTTGGTTCTGCAGACTGAGTATAATGAGGCAGAAAGAACTGTACTGCACATACTGTTCACATTACAGAGAGACAGCAAGATGTAGAGTGCCTCTGGGCAGCAAATAAAATAGCTGCTGCTCAACAGCTGTACTGGAATATCAAAGTATACTTGATGGTGATTGCCTTTTCCTAATTCAATTCCCAAATCAGAGTAGTCAGAGCAGTCAAAAACCCCCAAGCAAACAATTAATCTGCTTAAAACTGGCTTTCTTGCATATCAGTACGCAAAGAAATTTCTGCTTCAAAAATTTGTCTTGAAAAACCAGACAAGTTCTCATCCCAAATTTTGGATTCTGACAAACCCCTGTTTTTTCAAGGAACTTCTGAACATAAAATAAATTTAAAAAGAAAGCATTATCCTCCAAACACTTCTGTTAAGGGGGACAGTCTCAAAGTGAAAAAGTTAAATGTTGTGGGTCTGGATTTTTCTTTGTGTTTTGTTGGTTGTTTTTTTTTAAATTCCTATACTTTACCTGTCTTTCCAAAGTGAATCGTCTCATCATCTTCTCCTCTGGACTTATCTTGGTGTTATATTCACCAAAACGTTTATCTTTAAACACATTTGCCTTTTCTCTTTCTTTATATTCTTTCAGTAATGTTTGGGTACGCTAGAAGGAAAAAAAAATCAAATTAAAGCCCAAAAAGAATAGCTACCTTCAAAGCCAAGGGAGAAAAAAAGCTCCATGGTACCCTGGCAACATAATTTATTTATTGGAATGCAATGAGAGAGAAGAAAAAACTCGAGAGAAAAGAGGTGGGAAGCTCATACAATATATTCAAGTCATTAAGTTCTGAACATCTTTTGGTGTTATCATCTAGGACATAAAACAATTCTTGCACAGAATATATAAATTACCAGGAAGCTTAAACACTGTGCATGAACTTCAATATCTCTTAATATCTTGCATATAGAAAAGAACTTCTTACATCAATTATCTCATGTCATTGACTAGTATAATTGATAGAAACTTATTTAATGCATACCCCTTTCACAACCCCTGTAAAATTCCAAATTATCCCTTTTTTAGTTGCACTGTTTTTAAGAACCTCTTTCCAGTAAGTACTTCAAATTTGTTTGACCACAGACTGTAGTATGTCAGAATCTCAGAGGCAAGCTTTCGAATTATGCTTTTTCAGTGTTAACAGAATCTACAGCGGTTTTAACTTCTTTCCTCATTTGTTTGAAGAGATGGAGCACAAAAAATGCCAGTGCTTCACCCAACGATAGAGTAGGTTGCTGGAATCTCAGGTACACAATATGACAAAACATCCTCCTTTATGCAGTATGGATTTTGGTCAGGTAGGTTAGCTGGTGATGTCAGTAGAGAGAAAAGGCAATTTTAAACCAGCATAAAGAGAGAAGATAAAAGATTCACTCTTCTTCAGTTATATGGTCATTCATATGAGAGTAATGAGGACAGATCATTATATTGCATCCTAACATTCTACAACTATTTCACGAGTGCACAAAAAGTCATCTGCATGTCTTCCATACCAATTAAAACTTCTTTGTATCTACACATTTCTCATTTCATTCAGACCTCAAAGCCCTTCCAAGCTTTCACTATTACAGCAATCTTGGACCATTATCAAGAAGTTTAGCAACCAGCAATCAAACCTGTCCAACACAACTACCTGCACTCTGGTCCAGTATTTGCTTGATGACAACATGTTCCTTTGTATTCTGGACCCGGGTAATTCGAAGGGGAACTACACACAGGAAAAGGGAGACTGGCACTACTGAGCCCTGTGGATTGCACTGGAAGGAAACATACCTGGCAACCTTTTCATCACCATCATACAAGGTGACCAGCCACTCCTCCTGTGCACAACGGAGGTAGTCTCGCCTCACCTGAGACGGCTGAAGCCTTACCACCGCCACAAGTGCATCTACAGATGCCATCCCTCCTCCCAGCTTTTGATGTCCTCTTACCTTCTTGATAGCCTTGGATCGTGAGACACCAGGCAGCCCCACGTCATTCTTGGTCTTCCTGCCCAGGATGTCAAACTTCTGTCTGTTGACTTTCACCTCAAAGGGGTTGCTCTTGACCACCGCCATAGCCGACTTCACGGGGCCCCTGGCTGTCGCGGGGGCTGAGACCTTTCGCTTCCGCTTAGATGCCTTCCCCATTTTCGATCTGGACGCCTGTGTGGGTGCGTGTGGGGAAGGAGAGGCTCAGTACTCACTCAACGTGTGGGGCCAAGCCGGGAGGTGCAATCAGGGCGATCAAAATGGGCAAAATTACCCCTGCGGCCGGTACCAGGGCGCGACACGTCCCCTCAGGCCCACGCGTGCGGAGCAGAGCTGGGGATGGAGCAGAGCGCTTTCCTCGCACCTCTCGCGAGAGCTTCATCCAACTATCGCGAGATTTGCAGCGCTTCTATCCTCCTGTTACGGGACGAGTCGGGGGGAGGCCGGGCAAGGCTTCAGCGCACTACAGAACCCAGCGGGCACAGCGTGGCATCGCCAGCGTCCCCTCGGGGCACGCCGCCCTGCTCCTGCTGGGAGTTGTCGTTCCGGGGAAAAGAGACGGGGGAGGTGGCACGGGAGAGCAGAGGCGGAGCTGCCTGGGGCGGGCGGAGGAGGGCGGTAGAGCCATGGTCGGGGCGGGCAGTTGCTCCCTGCTTCTTGCCTCCGCCCTCGGGGAGGGGGAGGCCGGTGCCGGGGCGAGCAGCGGGTGATGGGGAAGAGGCGAGCGCAGCGCTGAGGTCCTGCGGGGCCGGATGAGCGGAGGATTGGCGTCGCGGCGGTGGCGGGGCTGGAGGAGGGGGCGAAGGAGGCAGTAGGGGCGGCCTCCACGCCGGCTGCCCTGAGGGAAGGAGCCCCCGACCATGGAAATCGAGAACATCGTGGCCAACACGGTGCTGCTGAAAGCCCGAGAGGGTGAGAGCCGCGGGGCGAGGCGGAGAGGGAGGCGAGAGGGGAGGAGAAGCGAGAGGGCGAGACGAGCTGGAGACGTACCGAGTGGGGAGGAAAAGGGTCCGAGTTGAGGGGAAAAGGGGCCAGCAAGGAGGGGAGAGAGGAAGTGATGGAGGAGGGGAGGGAAGAGAGGCTGCCGGGCACGGGGGTCCGGCCGGGGTACCGACCCCTCGGGGCTGGTGGCGGGAGCTCTCCGAGCAGCACCGGAGCGGGCAGTTGAGTCCTGGGCCGTGCCCTCAGGCACCTGCCCAGCTCCTCCCGCGGGGTGAATTTGGAGTTACTGCCTTGTGGCTTAACCCCTGAAAAAAAACACAACAGCCTTCCCTCCTTGGGGCTCTCGATTCAAATGGTGTTTGTACCGGATATGTGAAGAAAAGCGTTAATCGTTAGTTCTCCGTTTGTTTATAAATAAATATGCGTATGGGCATAAAGGACGACGTGACATAAACCTTCTCTGGAAGAACCGTGCACTCTGCCTGGAATTCCTGTCTATGAAAAAACATAGCTGCGGAACGCTACCTGTGTTTTGCAGCCTGATATTTTTTTATTAATCCAATATTTAAAAGTGTCATTTCACATTAGATTAATACTTTTGATTCCCCAGAGCATCTTCACTTAAAAATTCCTTTCTCAACTAGCAAACATTTTGGATATATAATGAAGAATAGGTTAGCACGTGGCTGCTGTTTAAGAAACGTCCTGAAACAGGATTATCCTCTTGCTTTTTCATGCATGTAACTGTCCATTAAATGGCCACTTGAAAGCCTCCCCAGCTTGCCACTGCACTCGGTGCAGAGTATGTTTTTCAGCTATGAAATGTGCCTATTCTTTTTGGACTGGATCCTGCATTTCTTAATTGTGTTGAGAAGTCCCATTAGTTTAGCTGGAGCTGTTTAATGTGAGTAAGAACAACAGAATCTGCCGCTGAATGTTTTGCAAGTTCCTCCAACTCTTAAATGGGTTTGGCACTTGCGCCATTTGTGTATCCAGTTAAATTTGCCTTAAGCAGCAAGAGAGGAAAATCAGCTTTTTGACTTTGAAGTTTAAAAAAACAACAAAACAAGAAAAAAAAAATCCCAACAGAAGAGTGATCACAATTTTGGGCTGTTTCCCAACCTTAGCTGAAAAGACCACCTCAAACTGGAGGACGTGTTTTGGCTGGTTTCACTGACGGTAACATGTCTGTGGTGGTGGTGCTGCCTGAGTTGGGAGTTTGCATTTAAAGTGATCTGAGAAATTAAGGGAAAGTGGAATCTGGCTCTAAACTTTACTATGCCCAAACCCAGACCACAAAGAGTGGAGTGGTAATCTGGAAAGGCTTTTAAGTGGCTGCTTAATGTCAGGTTGCCTCTTCAGTTAAGGTTTCACTATGTTTAAAATAAATTACAGTGGTAGAACTGACCAAACAAGATATTTTAATGAAATAAATTAAAGTCTTAAGAGCAGTTAATGTGAAGAAGATTCCTACCTGACGTGAAGCTTATGAAAGTAATGGTAATACACCGTTACCTTTTTTACCTTCAACTGGCCAGGGCCAGTGTAAGCATGCACAAAAATGTGATTCTTGGCTTTGGAAGTCTAAAACTCTATGAAGTAATTGGTAGAAAGTCTCTTACCTTTCCAGGTCTGAGTTCCTGTGCTGCATGGCATAGTTTTTACAGTTTTCAAAAGGCTCCAAAGTGTTTTCTGTCTGTTGCATGCTTTGGCTATCTGGGAACACCTGATTAACTGTCAGGATCGTTCCATAAAATCCTTCTCGCAGCTCTATCCTGATGTGCCCAGTAGACTCCAAGGGAATGGCATTTGCAAAGTTAGTATTTGCAGTAGATATTTTACTGAGATACATTCTTTGTTAAAGGGCCTCAGAACTGGGACTAAAGAGCAGGCTTGCAACTGATCTTTCCTTCATTCCAATTATCTTATTGTATAGTATGTATGGAGAGGTGAGATGGCATGGAGAAGTACAGAATTACTGTTTCTCGTAGAAGAAATTGAAATCCTACGTTAGTGTCAAACATCAGCTTCACTTGCTTTCATGCATAGGCTTGAGCTACATCAATAATCCTTTTCCAGTTGCTCAGTGTGTTAAAGATTGGGTAAGAGAAGGTGTTGACCTGTATAATGATTTCAGTTGTAAAAGCTAAAGAAATAAGATGTAAGCCACTATGCTCTTATTTTCCGTGTCACGCTGAAAGAAATCAGTATGGGCTTAATTATGGCTTGCATGGATTAGTCTCAGTCTAACTTCAGAGTCCTTCATGATGGAGATGAAAGCAGGAAAAGCTCTTGCTCTTGAAAGCATCTTATGAAGTCTTGTAACCCTAGAGATATGTCACCTTCATTTTGAATTAAAGGTGCTGCACGGTTGTCCTCATCTAGTGAAAGGGTATGGCAGAGGTTTAGAAATACTTGATAAATAACATCAAGTATAAAGAGATCATGCCTTATCATGTAAACCTAGGTCAAAATTAGGGTCCCAGATCTGTGCTAATAATTTTCCTCCAGTTTTAGGTACTCTGTTACTTGTGGATTTGAGTATTGTTAGGATGTGAACATCACTTGGTATTTACTGTTGTAGGTGTGCAGAATTAGCACACCTTGCACAGCTAGGTTCATGTCTACTGTTTTAACCTATGTTGATACCTAAGTCATGGTTTTTTCGAGCCTGGAGAAGGCTCCAGGGAGACCTTAGAGCAGCTTCCCAGTGTTTGAAGGTGGCTACAAGAGAGCTAGATTGCTAGGGTGAAGGGTAATGGCTTCAAACTGGAAGAAGCTGGATTGGGATGAGACATGTGCAAGAGATTATTCCCCATGATGATGGTGAGGCAGTGGGACAGGTTGCCCAGAGAAGTTGTGGAGGCTCCAAGCCTGGCAGTGTTCAGCTGCAGGCAGGTCTAGCAGAAGGTGTCCCTGCCCATGGCAGGGGGGTTGCGACTTTGAGGTCTCTTCCACCTCAAACCATTTTTAGAATTCTATGATATGTAGAAAGTAAATTTGATTTATGTAATTATAGAGCTAGGAACTAACTAATATGACTGGGAAAAAAAGCATCTTTTACTGCTGTTTTCTTCTACCAAGTAAAACTGAAGTGGTACTGCTACTACTCTACCTTCTCACCAACAGTTTTACTGTTAATTTATTTAATTAGAGATGTGAATCTTCAATTTTCATGATGATCACGTTGGTTTATAAGACTTTACTATTCTTATTTTTCAAGCCAGATCAAACTTTGGCTTCACCCTAGCCTCAAACTTTAAATTTTACTATATGATGTTATTTTCATAAACCAGATAGTTTTAGTAGCAACCTGCCTCTTCCAGTGAGGACTGGAAGCAACTGCAGCAACTACAATACCCCTTTATGTGAAGAAGAAAAACTGAGGGTTCCTTATCTTGATATGACTGTAAATAATCAAATGCCAGTTCTTTGCACACATGGGTGTTAGTGATGTCTCATAATGTATGACTCTAGTATGCACCTACTAGTAGAAAATACTGTGATGACAAAAAAAAGATACTTTATGGATGACAGATTAAGGAGTCAGGAGCTATATTGGGAGTTTTTTCTTTCCTGTTCTGCTTTTCCAGCTGACCTGCTTGTGCTGAGAACTAACCTGTCCATGGAGGGATTTGCCTCCAGGTGAAAACTGTAGTGCAAAGTGTTCTGGGATTCCCCGTTTCCTGGCATAAGTGACCTTCTGTGCCAATGCAGCTCTTTCCTCCTGTGTGTACATTACTTTTTGAGGGAAATCTGTATGCGAGAAAGGAAAAAAAGGGAAAGCTTCCTCTTAAGGTGAACCCGATGGTGAAATGAGCACAAATGACTCAGTAGGAAAACAAGAGATTATAAGGCAAAGTTGATCTCGTGAGCACTGAAGTGGAGCAAATGAGATAGAAAACCAGTAAGTTAAGTGATATTGATTTGTGAACTGGGGAGTGAACAGTGCCAAAGCTCACAATGTCGTGATCTCCTTGCTCAGATTTTCACTGTCTAAAAGAATAATGTATGGCAGCAGGCATTCTGTTTTTGTATGAAATCAGAGGAATTAACAAATTAGTTTTTTGCCAGCAGAAATATCTCTGAAATTAGAATCTCTTGAAGGGCAATATATCCCCAAAATAAGGACAGATCGTAAACTGAAACCCCCCTGAAAGTTCACCAAAATGTATTTCTTTCTTATATTCACTTTTCTCTTTATTTATATCTGCATCTTCTGTTTTTCATAGTTACTTCGATCACTCTCAATAAGTCCTTTGATTATATGTAAGAACCAAATTCATTTCAGCAACCCACACATAGTCTGTGATGTTTTGAAGGAGAGAAATTAATCACTGTATGTTTTAAACTGCTTAGGAGCTTTCCTTTTTTTTCATTGCCTGAAGTAATAGTCTCCAAAAACATGTCCAAAGGGTAGATTTGTAATTCCTTTGAAGTCACTGGCAGTTTACTCCAGTTGAGAATCTATGCCAAGAGTCTCTTTTAAACATACCTGGTGTATTTGCATGCACTTGAAAATTCATTTCTACTGCTCTGGCAAGATCAGTTTGTGAATGAAAATTGGGTCTGCAGTTAGGCCTGCAATATCCTCTATGCCATGATTGATTTAGACTAAAATAAGATCATGCCTCAAGCAAATTTTCCCCCTAACTCTTGGTTGTGTTGGTTCTGGCCTGTGGTTGCAGAATTGGTAAGATAGTTACCAGCTGAATCCATGAACCAATCTAGGGTGTGTGGGTTGTTATGTTTGGGGTTTTTTTCCTATGCTCTTGGGTGTTTTGGGGTTGGGGTTTTCTTCCTCAAATTAGCTTTCAGAGGGATCAGCAGGCTCCTACAGATTTGATAATTACTGGGTGCAGCCCAAGAATTGAGTTAGCAGGAACCTTTCGGTAACAGAATGTGATCACAGTTTGGCTTAAGCAAATCTTGAACGCTCCTTGTTTCAGAACTGAAATTGCTTTAGCATAGCACTTTCCACAAAAAACAAGCAGCCCATTGAAATTGTGGAGTTTATCCATTTAAGTTTAAAACCAAGTGAAACAGTTCTGCAAGCAAAATGCATCCTCCCTTTGCTTGCAGCATAAATAATAATTTAGTATGGTGTTGGTGATGATAGATAGGCAGATAGCCTATACTGTGTGTATTCATCACTAGGGAAAAAACGCTAAGGAGCCCAGATCACCAGAGTTTAACCATTGAACTGAACTCAAATCTTTAGTCCTTTAAGCAGCATGGGCAAGAACCCAGGCACTCTTGTACCAGAGAGTCCATTCACCAGCAATGAGTAGGAGCTTTAACGTGAGAGTGCTGTGAGATTTTGCAAGTGCTGTTATTTTTGTCTGTTCTTCCCTTATTTGCCTCCTATGTCCTATTGCACTCCCTTATTGCATTGTGCTTTAAATCGCTGTAAACCCCTTGTGGCAGGAAACATGTCTTCCTGTGTTTGTACAGAATTAGGCACAATGTCTGCCTTTTTGTCCTTTATTTAATGAACTCTAAGGAGAAGGCTTGTGGGCAAGTTGGAATCTAAATAATTACATTTACTAAATAAACACAATGCGAGAGCTGTAGTTATTGATACGCACTGCTACTTTGGTTGTTTCAGACGTGGCAGTTAGGACTAGAGGTTTCACAATCTAAAGGAATTTGACTCATTTTCTATCCGTTGCAGTCTTGATGTACCATCATGATAAAAAATGATAAAAAAACCCCAACTTTGTCAAAAAGCCATCTGTAAAACTGGAGTTTTCCTGCTGTTTGGTTTTGTTGGTGGTTTTTTTTCTCTAGTAGACCCTGTTAGAGGCATATCAAAATAAAATACATACG
The DNA here is from genome assembly GCA_013399775.1 of Semnornis frantzii. NCBI lineage: Eukaryota > Metazoa > Chordata > Aves > Piciformes > Ramphastidae > Semnornis > Semnornis frantzii. Next base: position 8,780 of record VWYK01056851.1, on the reverse strand, counting down.
GAGATGTTTGACTGTAAGATTAAATTAATAAATTCTGATGTGGATTAGTTATAATTACTTGAGTTGATCCAGGACTTCCCTAGCTAATCTCTGAAGAAGAGCAGAAGCAGTTCAGCTTGTACGCAGGAACATTCCTAACCGTGCACATGATTACTGGAATTGGATCTAGAGCTGATGTGAGGAACCAGTTGTTCAAGTGGTTATAGCTGTGGGAACAATAAATGATTGTGCACATAAACAAGCTGCACAAATGTTCATATGGGTACCTGGGGTTTTAACTGCTTACAGTGTTACTGCTCCATAGTCATATGAGCAAAAGGACTCAAAGTCCAGCTCTAGGCACTTGAATCCATGAGTGTGAAGACTCTTACCTTAAAAATGGCATAACACTCTGATCTATAGCTACTGTTTTTTTCTATATTTCATATAATCCTACAATGGTTTGGGTTGGAAGGGACCTTAAAGACCATATAGTTCCAACCATCCTGCCATGTTCAGAGACACTTCCTACTAGAGCAGCTTGCTCAAGGCCCCATCCAACCTGGTTTTGAGCACTAGCAGGTTTGAAGACTCCACAGCTTCTCTGGGCAGCCTCTTCCAGTGCCTCACCACCCTCCTGGGGAAGATTTTTTTCTCTGAAGTCTATATCCAGGTTCTTCCATTTTTAAGTCATTACCCCTCACCCTGTCACTCTATGCCTTTGTACAAAAGTCCCTCTCCAGTTCTGCAGCCCCCTTCAGATTCTGGAAGGCTACTCGGAGATGTCCCCGAAGCCTTCTCTTCTCCAGTCTGAACAGCCCCAACTCTCTCAGTCTGCCTTCACAGCAGAGGTGCTCCAGCCCTCTGATCATCTTCATGGCCTCCTTTGGATCTTCTCTAACAATTCTATGCCCTTCTTGTGTTGGGAGCTCCAGAGCTGGACACGGTATTCCAGGTGGGGTGCTTCTGGAACTGCTTGTGTTCAGAAGTGCTTTGGTCTGCCTAATGCTGAAAGAGCAGTGGCTACTTTGAGCTGAAACCTGATTTTACAGGTAGGTGATTCTGGTAAACTTGCTGAGAGCCAGACAGGTTATATCCATCATGCTTCTGGAAAAAAACCCACACTGCTCTGTGTAAAAGACATGGCACTCTGTTAGGCCTTGTTATGCTGTGACTAGGATTGGTTTGTGAGGCACTCAGATGTCAATGCAGAAGGTTGTGAAGACCCCACAAAGGACTACTGTGTGAGCTGTTTACAACTGGAAGCATGGTAGCCTTCCTCAAGTGATGGTACCTGTGAGCTCATCTCCTAGTTCAAAGTTAGTTGTATTTCTGTGTTACCATTCTGATCTGAGGACTTGAGGTGTTAATTCTGCAGTGTTTTGTGGATTAATCTTTATCTATCTTTATTCTAGAATTCTATGATGATTCTCATGCGTCTCAGTTTAGGTGATGTAGAGCTGCTGCCATCAGTTCTTTTGCATTTTCCATTGAGCTTTTTGCAGTTAAAGGCATGCTGTAGGCTGTCTTCTCACTGCAGTTTTGTGCTTTCAGAGTTTATCTGGGTGTGGTCTAGTATGAATTTCTCAGCTGGTATCTGACAATCTGGTTTGTGGGATTGGTTTTGCAAGAATGATGTTGTAGCAATCGTGCAGCCCTGGTGCTTCTCAACCACAGAGGCACGGTGCTTGCCCTGTACAGGCAGGAGAGCTGCAGCACAAAGATCTCTGAAAGCTCAATGGCTGAGTCTCATTGAGATTTAGTGTTCAGCCATGAATCTTACCACGTATGGTCTGTGTACATTTATTATCCAAACATAGTGTGATGCTTCACACTGTTTTCATTGCATAGAGCAGAATCCAAATTTTCTGTCTCATGGAAGCCTGACTAATAATGTTCAGTAAACATTGTGCTCAGTAAATGCATCATGCCATGAATTCTGTCTGGAAGGAAGGTCACTGATTGTGGGAAGTCTGTTTGATGACTTGAAGAATATTTCTATTTCTCTAAATCTGTTTCTATATGAGATAGCTTTGTTTTGCTGCAGCAGTTTCTGTCCTTTTTTTTTCCCTTTCTGCAGCTAGTTGTGTTTTTACTAAGAGCTAAGCTAACTACCTTGTCTCCCTGAAGTTTTTCAAAGGTTTTTCTGAAGTTCTATGATTCTAAGTTGAAAAACGGAAGCATCTAAACGACTTTTCCCATACCATGTTCTAATGTGAGGGCCTAACTGAATTTACCTTATTAAGAAGCAAAACCATACAAAGAGGTACATGCTGAAATCCTAACTCTTAAGAAGTAATTCAAAGCGAAAGCAAGATTCTCATGCACCTGAAAATGTAATTGCAGTGTTTGCTGGCTGTAATGGTGTATTGCTGCATCCACCCTTCTCTTTGTAAAAGATGAGTTGCTTCAAATTGGACATTGTTCTAGCCAGCAATTACATCTGAAAGAGGCAAAAGTAGTAATTCATCTGAACCACAGAGGTCAACCATAAAGCAGATTAACCTAATGGCTGTGTTGCTGTTGTGTTGGAAAGTAAGCTGCTGGTCTTTCTGGAAGAATTTTATCTGAAGTATTTTCGAATGAGATCCAAAATAGAAGCTCTGAAATCAATATTAAGACACTTACAAACCACAACTATTATGATTTGATTTGATACTTCTTTTAAACTGCCTCAGAAATGGAAAAGGACTTTGCAATTAAGTAATAATACAGCAGACTGGCCTCCACCCAGAACTTTTCCCAGAAATGGCTCATTTACCTGCAAATGATGTAGGTCATGCATCCTCTTTATGTTTTGGGGACATACAGACTTATTCTGTGCATTTGCTGTAAGTATAAGAACAGTCAGTTCAGAGTATAGAGCGAGCATGTTGATTTCATTGATGCTCCTAAGCACTTGATTCCTGTGTGCCATTAATAAATTACATGTAGTCTTTATTGACTTGCAGGGTGGTGACTTCAGCTGCATTCTAGCACATGGTCTCTTCTTGTAAATTGAAGCTCATAATAGTCACATTATAAATAATTGGACAAATATTTGGGTCAAAATACAGCAGACTTTCATGTGTTGGATTTGAAGTATTGCATACCAATGGTCCTTTTTTTTTTCTTTTTGGGTTTTGTTTTTTTCTTTTCTTTGACATCAGGAGCTTATATATTCAGTGTGTATCAGTCCAGTTTTCTAAAATGCATTGTGGTGTGAATTGAGGAAAAAAAACAGCATGAGCAGCAGGTCGAGGGAGGGATTCTCCGACTCTGCTCTTCTGAGACCTCACCTAGAGTCCTATGTCCAGCTCTGGAGCCGTCGATACAAGAAGGGAATGGAATTGTTGAAAGCGGGTGCAGAGGAGGCCACAAAGATGATCTAAGGGCTGGAGCACCTCTGCTATGAACACAGGCTGAGGGAGTTGAGGTTGTTCAGCCTTGAGAAGAGAAGGCTCCAGTGAGACCTTACATCAGCCTTCCAGGGGTTTAAGGGGGCCTCCAGAAGTGCTGGAGAGGGATTTTTTACAAAGGCATAGAGTGACAGCATGAGGGGATAATGTCTTCAAACTGGAAGAAGCTGGATTGAGATGAAGGAAGAAACTGATCCCCATGAGGGTGATGAGGCACTGAAACAGGTTGCCCAGAGAAGTTGTCGAGGCTCCAAGCCTGGCAGCGTTCAAAGGCAGTTTGGATGAGGCCTTGAGCAAGTCGCTGTAGTAGGAGGTGTCCTTGCCCACGACAGGGTTGTTGGAACTAGATGATCTTGAAGGCCCCTTCTCACCCAAACCATTCTAGGATTCTGTGTGATTCTCTGAATTTGGGTCAATTTCTCAGTCTTGGTCAATACTGTACTGTGTCAGGCACAAAAGAGTCTTTCTGAGCATCTTCTAACAGAAGAGATTTAACTTCAATGGACATTGCAGCTTACTCTATTTTGCATTTGCGTGGCTAAAAATGGAGTTGACACTGTTGTCCCATTGTTTTTCATGATCCCATAATAGTGCTTTTCTAGTCAGTAGACATAGCACAGGCTGTCTATGCAGTCCTTGATTTTGCCTGTTTAGTGGTGTTAGAAACTCATTGCTCTCTCTGGTTTTAGTTTTATCAAGCATATATCCAACTTCTTTTTAGCATCAGAAATATTTTGTTACGATTGTTTGGGTTTGTTTTCTTGGTGCTGGTAATTACCTGATTAGTTGGATTCATGATTAGGTCTGGTCCTGCTTGAAATGTCAGGGGTGAGAAGATTCAAGTATTCTTAAAATATTTTGGAAGGCAAATGGCTCACAAAGCAGCCTTAGGGAATAAAGTGCAGAAGAAGCTTCTTCAGAGAGCAGTACAGCTCAAGGAAACTCTGCAAGCCAGCCTTGCAAGGTTTTGTATTCCTTACTTATTTCCTTTCCTAGTGATCTCAGAGTGGAGAATGTTGTGTTACAGCAACTCAGTGAAACATCACTGCTCCTGTTAGCAAAGATCTTGTAAATTTGATATGAGCTAAGCTGCACTAAGCTGGACTTGAACTGACTGCAGTGGTGGAACTGTTTGTAAGCTGTATGGTTGAGTGAAGAGGGGTTTTTTTTGTAAGATGTATTTTATTATTCTGAAGATGTTAGTTCCCTTCTCCCCAGCAATTTAACTCTGAATGTGTTAAGTGCTGTTTGCTGCTGGGTTTCTATTCGGGTTACATAGGGTAACTCCCTTCCTTTCTCTCCCATTGTGGTCAACAGCACTGACTGCTTTGGTACAGTTAAAAAGGTTCTTTGCAGTTCTGCTGTTCTGTCATGTGGAAACACATCTGGCTGTATCACTTAGCAAAATCTTCTTTTAAACTATTTTGCAGCACAAAAATGTGCTCTTCCGCTGGAATGTTTTGCACTTAAAAAGTGTCGCTCTGTCTTACTGCGTCTGTCTTTGCTTCTTCCAGCAGTACGCTCTGGAATGGAATTGGCTTCTTCAGGTCAAAGCAGTGCGCTAATGTTACAGTGTAACACAAAAGGCGGAGCACAGATCTATTTCCTGAGAAACAATGAGCAAAATACTCTATAGGACTTGTCTAAAATCAGTAGTTCTGTAATTTTTTTTTTTTTTTAATACAGTGAAATCTGGAGCAATGAAAAGATCTGAGTTGTACAACTGCTAAGTTCTTCCTGATATCCACCTATTGTCTAGAATAAATGGTGTGACCAATACCCACTCATTTATTAGTGAGGTCTACTCTTACTACTGCCCTTCAGAAAAAAGAGCATTTATGTACAACTTGGTTATCACAAATGTGTTCAAGAACTGTTTTCTGGTTTTTTCCTTGACTTTCAATGTCTTCTATTCTGCACCATTGTTGAGAGATAATTATCTATTTATTTTTTCTGATTTCTGTCTTTGATGTTTTGGTTTTGTTTGTAATGTTCAGAATGCCTAGATACTTGCCTTCTCTCTGCAGAGGTACTCTGTGTGTGCATCCAGAAGGCACAATATTTGTCTTGCAAAAGATCTTCTCCATTTGTAAAACTGTTTCATATAAAAATTCCTCTGTGTCAACTTTGTTACTGGTTTGGGTATCCTAGATGGATTTCTTCCTAGTCATGAAAACCATTCGCACACATCCGTGCAGAATTGGCCAATTTTATGCTGCTAATGTTTAATTTTAATCTGATGTAGTTGTGTTTTACATTACTCATGTTTTTCTCCTAGGCAAACGGAGTGGGCGTAGTAAAAAATGGAGAGAGATGCTGAAGTTGCCCCCTGTGAGTCACTGTGAAGGTATTAGATGCTCAATCGGTAGGTGTCCTGCAGAACAGTCTGTGATGGCTCAGAGAGGGAAGGGTAATAGTTTGGTAGTGTTAACAGAAAGGATTCTGCCTTCCTTCTAAATGCTAACTAGGAAAAAAAGCTAATCTTGTGATGGAGAATTTAGGAGAAGATAGATTTGTGAGAAGAGCTGTCTCCCAGCTCCTTCTGTGTTACAAGAAAGCAGCTCCTAAGGGATAAGTGAATAAAAAAGGAATCATCTTGTAGTTTCAATGATGTGATAATGCAGTTAACTTTTTTTCTTCAAGTCCTGTGATATTTTTATAACCTTTTTTTTGTTATTATCTTGTATTCCTTCTTTCCAAACAATCTTGTTTGCTTTGGGATTGCTGTTTCACAGTATTGCTGCTTTCCACCTCTCAACTGAAATGGAAGTTAACCATATTATTCAGTGGGGTTTTAATAAATGGGGTAGTCTAGAAGAGACAAATGTGGCTGGAAGTGAGCATTTCACCAGTCTTTGGTATCACTGCATGGTTATATTGCCCTGCTAAAAATATTGTTTGTGTTTTTAGTGATTTTTTTTTACCTGTTCTCAATGGAGTGCGAGGACCATGTTGTGACATATAAGATATGTACTTATTGTTTCTTTCTCAGAAAGAGACTATAACCAGCTTTGTGACAAACAGCCCATAGGAAGACTTCTCTTCAGGCAGTTCTGTGATTCCAGACCAGATTTGAAGAGATGCATTGAGTTTCTGGATGCAGTGGTAAGCAGTGAGAAACTGGGGATGGAGATCAATAGGCAATAGCTTACCCATTTTTGTTTCCTAAAGTTTGATTTTTTAAATTTTTTTTTTCTGCTGGCCTTGGTTGGGACAGAGTTAATTTTCTTCCTTGTCGTTCATGCTGTGCTGTGTTTTGGATTTTTGACCAAAACAGTGTTGATAACAAAGATGTTTTAGTTAATGCTGAGCAGTGATTACACAGCATCAAGGCCCCTTCTGTGTTTCTCACGCTGCTCTGCCAGGGGTTAGTCTGGTGGTGCACAAGAAGCTGTGAGGGGGCACAGCCAGGACAGCTGACCCCAGCTGACCAAAGGAGTGGCCCTTACCACATCAGGCCATGCTCAACAATAAAAGCTGGGGGGAAAGAAGAGGGAAGGGAGGGGGCAATTCTGGAGTTTGTCTTGCCAAGTAGCTATTAGGCTTTCGTGGAGCTGACTGAACACCTGCCTGCCAGTGGGAAGAAGCAAATGAAGTTCTGATTTTGCTTCGTTTGGGCATGCAGCTTTGTTTTATCTATTAAATTGTCTTTCTTTCTCTCAACCCACAAGTTTTCTCACTTCTCATGATTATTATTGGGAAGGGAGTGAGTGGGCAAGTGTGAGGCTTAGCTGGCTACTGTGGTTAACAACAATTTAATAAAATACTAGTTTTCTCTTAAACACATCTGGTTATTAATGCTGCATATGTGAGAACACAGGGGCATCTGTTCTTTACCAACTCTAAATGTCAAAAAAACTGTGGCTGTGTTACTTAAAGGAAGATGTTTAACATGTTGTATCAAATCCTTGCCATCTTGGTCTGTTCAGAGCTTGAAAATTGGCATGATGGAAATAAGAGAAATGCTTTTAGAAAGACGTGCAGCTTGACTTCTGAGCCTAGAAGGGAATGCTAGAATGAATGTTACTTGCCATAAGCAGACTTCAAAATGTTGTAAACATAGACTTGAAAATGTTATAACTTGCATGGAAGCCCTAGGCTAGACAGACTGTGCTAATTAAACAAAGATACAATGGAGATGGAAACTCAGGGAACCATCTATTGAAGGAGGAAAACCAGATTTTAGAGACCAAGGGAGAAGGAAGTTGTTTTGTATTGATAACATTTGCATCTTGCTATCTATCACTAAAGAAGGAGGAGAGGAAGAAAGTGTGCCCGCAGCCATAATTTTTAAGAAATCCTCAGACAAAACCCTCATGGGGTGGGGGAGTGTAATGAGTAGGCAAGCACAAGACAGACATTAAGAGGAGAGAATAATGGCTCAGAGCTTTTTATTCTTTGTCCCTTTCAGTAGAATATAGTCTCAAGTTGAGATGGCTGCCAAAAGAACAGTTTTCCTCATCCCACTCATTTTTCTTCTTAAATTCAGGGAACAAATGACCAGAGAAGATAGAGTTAGGGTACTGCTGCTGCTTACAGGTGTCCCAAAGTGCACTGTTGGAATGTAAGATGGTTCTGAAAGGTGCAGAGTGCAAGGAAATATGTGGGGTTATTACTGTGCCCTCCACTTCAGTATATCTTTCTTCCCCCTGTGGGAGGATGAACTCAGCACCTGATCAGCTAAAAAGGAAATTTTAGTGTCAAATAAGTAGAATTACTTTATACTTGGCAATGAACTTTTTGTGCAGTCAAGCTTACTCTCCAGGTGCATTTCACCATACTTTTGTGACTCTTAGGAGCTGTTCTGGCATCAAATTCCAGAGACCAGTTTGACAGTTGGAGACACCGTGGATTGAATAGAAATCCAGAACAATGGAGCTGAATATCCCAAAGTGAATGTAAACAAGAGCCTTTAATGAGCACAGTATAGTGGGGAAAGCGCTGACAACTGGGATGTAAGCTCAGTGGTTGTGACTACTGGGTAAGGAGCAAGAGAATCTTGGTAGCAGGAGGGTGAAAAAAAATATAGGCATGACTGTAAAGCAGGCTTGTCTGTGCTCTACAACTGTCATTTTCAGGTGAAATTGTCTCTCCAGAGTACCTGCAGTATTTTACAGTAACTGACAATTTCAGATTGTTTTAAATATGCAGCCTGTAGTGCTATGTGGATTGCAACCCTTCTGTGAATTACCAAAGGCTGCCATACTTGAGATAATCTGATGCAAAGGATGATTTTGCAGTTTTTAAAAGTTTTTTACCTTCCATTTGAAAAAAAAAATTGTACTGAAGAAGTCAACTTGGGAATCACTGAAACAGAAATCTCTTAAGAGCTAAGATCATCTCTAATCAGTGGTTTTCTAGCTGAAAGCTAGCATGTTGTCTTGATCAAGGGACTGAAATGAT
>VWYK01056849.1:417-11292 GCA_013399775.1 Semnornis frantzii | reverse complement strand
AGGCGCTAGACCAGGTCTGGAGAAGGGCAATAAAGCTGGTGATGGGTCTGGAGAACGAGTCTGGTGAGGAACAGCTAAGGGAACTGAAATTATCTGGTCTGGAGAAGAGGAGCCTGAGAAACCACATTGCCCTCTACAACTTCCTGAAAGGAGGTTGTGGTGAGGTGGGTTTTGGTCTATTTTCACTAGTATTAAGTGATAAGAGAAAAGAAAATGGCCTCAAATTGCACCAGAGGAGGCTAGAAGAAGCTTCTTCCCTGAAAGGGTTCTCAAAGACTGCCCAGGGTGGTGGTTGAATCCCCATCTCTGGAGGTGTTTTAAAGATGCAGAGCTGTGGTGCTGAAGACCATGGTTTAGTTCCAGCCTTGGCAGAGTTAGAATCATAGAATCATTTTTGTTAGAAAAGATCTCTAACATCATCAAATCCAACCATTCTCTATGTCATGCTCATCAGTTTTCCACATCTCAAAGTGGGGCCGAATATGACATTCAAATAACAGTTGTGATTTCAATCTACTTTTGTCTTTTTCCTGTTTGTATCAGTTTTAGTTGGCTGATCCCATGAGGAGGGGGAACAGAGTGGCTCTTCCCCCCCTCTGATGGTGCCTTGGAAGGTGGGACTGGTGCTGCCAAGTTAGCCTGGAGGCAGAGCCATGCTGCAGCGTTAATGACTTAGTCATTACTATGATGATATCACGCTCACTGTAAGAGCATGACTGAATGGAGTGAAAAGGATTTATGGGACTTGGAGTATAGCCTCTGGCTTGTGAAGCTGCCTGTTCCAGGTTTTTGCTGGCTTTTTACCCCAAGTCTGGGCTTGGTTGCTGCCCTTTTTGTTCACTTGTGGCCTGTAGTTTGCATTTTACCTGTTACATCTAGCTGGAGGTGTTCCTGCTCACTGCAGGGGCATTGCACAAGGCAATGTTTGAGGATCTCTTTCAACCCAGTGCAATCTGTGAGACTGTAAATAAGAACAATATTCTTCTTTGTATTATTTTGTATTGTAGAATCACAGAATGTTAGAGGCTGGAAAGGACCTCCAGAGATCATCAGGTCTAACCCCACTGCCAAACTAGGATCCCCTAGGGTAGTTCACAAAGGAATGCATCCAGGCAGGTTTTGAAAGTCTCCAGAGAAGAGACTCCACAACCTCTCTGGGCAGCCTGTTCCAGGGCTCTGTCACCATCACTGTAGGGAAGTTGTTCCTCATGTTGAGGTGAAACCTATGTTCAAGTTTGCAGGCATTGCTCTTTGTCTTCCTACTGTGAATGACTGAAAAGAGAATATCCCCATCCAGCTGACACCCACTTCTCAGATATTTATAGACATTGATTAGATTCCCTCTCAACTCTTCTCTTCTCTAAAATAAACAGCCCCAGGTCTCAGTCTCCCTTCAGAGACGCTTAAGTCCCCTAATTGTCCTTGTGGCTCTCTGTTGGACTCTCTCCAGCAGGCCCCTGTCTTTCTTGAATTGGGGAGTCCAAAACTGGACACAATACTCAAGATGTGGTCTCACCTGGGCAGAGTAGAGGGGGAGAAAAACGTCTCTAGACCTGCTGGACACATTTTCCTTGATGAGCTCCAGCACAGCATTGGCCCTCTTGACTACAAGACCCTGTTGCTATCCCATTAAACTGCTCTCATTAAATTCTCCTTATTTCAATCCAGAGGGTTTACTGATATCTTTCTGCCTCTTAAATTCTCCTTCCCCTTGTCCCACCCAGGAATGGAGGTTGTAATAGTTCTGTGCACCTCTGGACTCTAGTGGTTCAGTGGTTGAGTCAAACTATTACAGTTTCTGACACTTCTGCTCTTGCTTTGTGTGTGTGAGGCTTGCTTGATAAGCATTGCCTTAAACCAGAACACTGCTCTGCTTAACCTTTCATAGTTTTGAAGTCTTTCTGTCAGGTGGAGTCCCCCCAGTTTTGCAGAAGACCACATTTTCTGCACACTGGTTAGCTAAAACCAAGTCCTCCTCCTTCAACGTCAAAACCAAACACTGTTGTCTCAATCTACTCTTGCAGAAGAGAAGGTTCCTCTATGGAACCCCTGCATGAAAGCAAGAAGTAATCAAATAGTTGGTTAGGAAAAGCCCTTGTTGCTTACATGTGCAGGGGAGAAAGAGAAATATGGAGAAGGAGGAAAAAAAGGCAAGAGGTAGCAAAAGCAGAGACAGTTACCACTGCAGGTTCTGATGATGTCTTGATGGACCTGAAGGTCCTGATCAGTGAGTGAGGAATCTTCAAACTCCTCTGATACCTTTTAGGTTTTATATCTTTTCCAATCTCATAAGTGGTCACAGTTCCTCTTTCAGTTCCCATATTTTTAGCACATTGAGCTGGTGTCAGCACTGGTCCCATGGTTAGTTCCTTGCCAGTCCGCGTCCCACAGTTAGTTGTGTGCTCTTTAGGCTCTTCGCTTCTGCACCAGGCATCTGTGAGGGTCATCTCCATCGTAAGACCCAAGGAACTGTCACAGTGAGCCACAGCTTGCATGGCAACACTCCTGAACATGGAACTTGTAGCCCGGCTTGGTTATCAGCTGCTGTAATCATGGAGCTTACGGTCTTGTAAGTAAGCAGTTATCTTGCTGGGACAATGGTGGGAAAACATCTTGGGGCAGACACGAAATAAACAACTTCCCTTTTTCCACTTGTAATACCAACAGAAAAATCTCCTTTCTCACAAGAGAAGGTCAAGCAGATGACTTTTCTTGCACATGTTGTTGCATGTGTAGAAAACAGAGCTCTATAGACAGCACTTGAAGAACTGTAACCTTGAGTCCCTCTTGTCTTTCTGCTGCTCTTGGTGGTCTTGGGTAGTGTTTCATGAAAACACAGCACATCCTGAGCAAAATTCAGTGAGTCTACTGAAAACCTTTTAGACTGCTTTGTGCTGTAAAAATAAAACATTGCTGATATGAATGAGGCAGACTGTTGTCAGGAATAGACTTTTTTTTAATGGTTTTGGGTTTTTTAAGTTATATGTGCTGTGGTTGGGGCTTGCATTATTAAAGAGTCTTGCAAGTGGTGTAGGAATCAGGGAGAATACTTGTGAATACTGTGCAGCAAGGGTCAGTTTTAAAGATATCAATATGTTGAACATGGTTTCATTATTTTTAGGCATAGTTGTTAATCTCTGCATTGCCCCTTCCTGGTCTCTATGAAAGCAGGAATAACAAAGCTGTCACAATGGGATATTTCTCAGCACAAAAACTAATCTCCTGTGTAGTCAACCTTCCCCAACAACTCCAGGGCTATAGGAGACCACTTCTGAGTAACAAAAGAGATGCTGTTGTCCTTGGTTGTGTATGGGTGGTGCTGAGTGAAGTGCTTGGAAGCCAAGGCACATCTTAGTAGCAGAAATGCTTGAGATTTGTGGAAGATTATGGCTAGAAAAGAAAATGCAGCCTCTTTTTTTCATCCCTTTATTTTTGGTGTGACCGTTGGGCGGTAGAGACGCACAAGCAAATATACAACAATTTGTACTATGCAGGAAGACTACAATTGATGAAAGATGAGGAAGCAGAGGAAGGGAGAGCTGGCTGTTTTGCTTGGTTAAACTAAAAATGAACCCTTCCTTTCTCTTCAGAGACAGCCCCACTTTTATCAGCACATCACTTTCTGGGCTGCAGCATAGAAAGGAGAAGGAGGTCAGCACACCCTGATTACCCTGATTTTTTTTTTTTTTTCTACCCTGTTCCAGGAGAATATTTTTTGTAAGAAAAACCTCCAGAATATGCAGTCTTTGAGAAAGAGGCAGGCAGTTCTCTGAGCCTGCTCTGGAGCAAACAGCAGCAAAGGCATCTGGAGAGGCTGGATCAATGGGTTGAGGTCAACTGTATAAAAGTTAACAAGGCCAAGTGCTGGGTCCTGCATGTGGGTCACAACAACTCCATAGAAACTCCAGGCTTGAGGAAGAGTTGCTGGAAAGCTGCCTGACAGAAAAGGACATGGAGGGTTTTGGCTGAGGGCCATTTGAACCAGCAGTGTGCCCAGGTGCCCAAGGAGGCCAGCAGCATCCTGGCAATTATCAGGAATAATGTGGTCTGTACTCAACTGGTGAAACCACATCTTGAGTAATGGCTTCAGTTTTAGGGTCCTCACCAGGAGAATGGCATTGAGGTGCCAGATCACATCCAGAGAAGGGCAAGTGAAGCTGGTAAAGGGCCTGAAGAACAGGTCTGGTGAGGAGCAGATGAGGGAACTGGAGTTGTTTAGAAGATGAGGCTGAGACAAGACTTTATTGCTCTCTACAATTCCCTGAGAAGAGGTCGAAATAAGGTGAACAAGTAAAAAGTGACATGACAAGAGAAAATAGCCCAAAGTTGCAGCAGGGGGGGTTTAGGTTGGATATTAGGAAACATTTATTTCCTGCAAGAGTGGTCAGGCATTAGAATAGGCTGCCCAGAGGAGTGGTGGAGTCACCATGGCTGGAGGTGTTCAAGAAATGTGTGGCTGTGGCACTTTGGTAAATGATTTAATGGCCATGGTGGTGAGTTGGTGGTTGGACTCAACGAACTTAGAGGGCTTTTTCAACCACAACAGTACTGTAAACCCTGAATGGCTGGCACACCTGGCACCACTGACAGCAATGCACACAGGCCAAAACCACCAACATCGTGGAGCTGAACACTTCCTAAGAACTGGGTGATTATTGACTGAAACACTTCATCTTAGGAAGAAAAGCTGGATTTTTGTGAGATTTAGCAGAACAGTTTGTATTCTATATAAGGCATCTGTGTTTTACTAGGTGCTTGTCATAGACCTTTAGATCCACTAGCTAGAGGAAAATCTTCTTCAGTTAGGGAAGAAATAAAATAGCTGTAGGTGAAAATGTGAGCCCTGGTGGTAAGAATGCACTACTTAGGATACTGGATCTGTGCACATGTATACAGGTATATCTGAAGAACAGGTCTGGTGAGGAGCAGCTGAGGGAGCTGGGGTTGGGCTTGCCTGGAGAGGCAGAGCCTGAAGAGAGACCTCATTGCTCTCTACAACTACCTGAAAGGGGGTTGGGGCCAGGTGGGAGTCAGTCTCTTCTGCCTAGGAGCGAGTGATAGGATAAAAGGAAATGGCCTCAAGTTCCACTAAAGAAGGTTTAGGTTGGACATTAGAAGAAATTTCTTAACTGAAAGAGTTCTGGAAGTCTCTGGAAGACAGAGTCCCTAGGTTCCCTAGGGAGGTGGATGAATCCCCATCCCTGGAAGTGTTTCGAGGATGCAGAGCTGTGGCGCTAACAGATATGTTTTAGCAGCAGACTTGGTGGAGTTAGAGAATGGTTGAAACTGATGATCTTTAAAGTCTTTTCCTACCAAAACAATTCTGTGATTGTCTGCCCTAAATAGCCAAAACTGCAGTTTTCTGAAGAGCTTCAAACACCAACGTGTTACAGCACAACATCATGTCTTACTGGTTACCAAGGGTAACATGAAGTGTGGGTTCAAAGATATTTCTGTTGGAGTTGCAAACATTTTACTCTCTTTTTTTCTCTCTCTGTTGATACTAGATGACATAATGTTTGCACTGTATCACTTTTGGAGATGTTCTCTTCAAAGGAAGAATGAATGAGTTAATTGGATGTATTTTTAAAAATCAGGAACAACTCCTATGAAATTTTTATGCCAGCATGTTTCTTGTGGTCTCTCTCCAACATTAGCACAAGCTTAAAAGAAATAAAGCAGTTCTATGTCCTAGCCAACAGCTTCTGCTGGGCTTTTAGCTGTGCTAATCTAATAACTGCAGAGTTTGAATTAGACTGTAAGGACAAGCTAAAGGATTGCCTAACCTTAATGCTGTGGAAAGTAACTCAGCAACCCTCCCTAGAGGGACATATACTGGCCTTTCACAGATGCAAGACTCTACCTTTGCCCTTTTATTTCATTCAGTTTGTCCCCACCTCACCCAAATTTTCAACCTGTGAGGTCTGGCTGAATGGCAGCACAGCCTTCAGGTGTGGCAGCCACTGCTCCTAGTTTGGTGTCATCAGCAAACGTGCTGATTCTACCTTCAGTTCCCTCATTCAGGTCATTGAACATATTGAGTAGTACTGGTCAGCCTCTGAGGGATTCCACTAGATACAGGCCTCTGACTAGGCTGTCCCATTAACCACAACTCCCTGACTTCTTTCCTTCAACCAGTTCACATCGACCTCACTACTTGATTGTCCAGACTGCACTGCCTCAGTTTAGCTGCAAGGATCTCATCATCTCATTTACAGTTGATACACAACATGCATTTTCTGACCACTTGCAACTAAATGTTTTTGTGACCTTCAGTCCTCATAAGTTGTGTCCTGCCTGGATTTCACTTGAGTGACTTTTTTTCCTGCCTACCTAGACATTTTTCTACAGTTTTGAGTGGACATTGCAATTTTCAGCTCATAAACTAAACTGCTGCACAGCATAGCATGAGGGTTCCACACTGAGTAGCTGAGTGAAATTCATTTGTTAAATGGTCCTTAGGTGAAGTCTGTTTCCTTTGGAAAGGTCCTGGTTCCCAAAGCACAGCCTCACTTGCTTGAGACACTGTCAGAGAAGGCTGCTCAGAGTCTCCCAGGAGCAAGCCCTGGGATGGGGATGAAAGTTGTCATTTGGGATAGCTTCAAAGCAACTCATCTTCTATTCTTGGCTTAGAAACATACAGTAGGAACTGTTGTGTACTTGCCTGTGTAGTGCTAAAGGTGGATTTGCCACCTGCTGAGAGGATCCCTTTATTTCCTATATATGCAGTCATTCAATAGCTGCCTCAGGGTTACACTGTTGGAGCTCACTGTCATGGCAAAGCACCCAGGCCAAAGATGCCTCCTTGGAACTGAAGGGAGGTATCTGTAAGAAGCTAGAATTCCTTTTGTAAAAGAGATGCTGAAGGCAGTGGAGCCTGAGGGCTGACCTCATTTGTCTTCATAAACACCCAAAAGGCAGTGTTGGGAGAACAGTGCCAGGCTCTGTTCAGTGATGTCCAATGACAGGACAAGAGGCAATGGATGCAAGCTGGAGCAGAGAAGGTTCCACATGAACATAAGGGAAATGTTTTTCCCTGTGAGGGTGGCAGAGCCCTGGAGCAGGCTGCCCAGAGAGGTTGTGGAGTTTCCTTCTCTGGTGACTTTCAAAATCCACCTGGGTGTGTTCCTGTATGACCTGCCCTGGGTGGTCCTGATTTACCAGGGAGGTTGGACTAGGTGATCTTCACAGGTTCCTTCCAACCTTGAATATTCTGTGGCTCTCTACTTACTGTATAATGCTTGCGCACTTAACTCTGTCAACCAGTCTGTACTGTGGCGAAGGCTGTCAAGAGTCCAAAACAGGGAGTTTTATATAGGACAAAGCAGCAGATACAGTGCACACATCTTGGGGCCTCAAGAATGAGAGCTCTGCCGCTCCTCCTGTAGACATCCATGTGCCCAAAATACAGCAGTGTGGAGTATCTAAAAAGACATGGGTCAGAAAATTATTAACTGGGCAACTAGTTTCTGTCAGCATCTACCATAGTTGATGTAGCCCCAGGTGGGTACTGGCTGTTCATAAATGAGCTTTACTGTTCCCCCCTTTCTCAGATGCAGATGGCAAATCCTTTTGCTAGCTCTCAGTAGTTCATAGAAAGCCAGAGAGTCAAATTATTTACACCTTCAACAGATGGACAAGGTTAGCACTGCATGACCTTTCTCACCTCTTGAACCGCTCCACGGTGATGTAGGCTCTTGACTCTCATCAGCTGCACTTATTGTCAGTGAACACAGGAACAGAAAGTGAGAGAGCAACAAATGGTCAGAGAGTGGTGCCATTATGGGATCAAAATCAAAATGTATGGGGAGGTTAGTGAAAGAGTACTTGCTGTGGCTTCTGGTAGAAAATAATGTTTTTCTCCAGCCCTAATGAAGGTCCACAGGCCAACAAGTAAAGGGCACATCACTAAGGTTAATTTCCTTGAATCTCCCAGCAGAAGACCAAGATGAAGACTTCTCTCCATGAGACAGAAATTGCAGATGTGACTTTTGGCCATGTCAGTTGGACTAGGTGGCAGGATGCCATGTGCAGGATGCCTCTGGTGGTTTGTTGGCAGTTTTAGAGTAAGGGCAGCAGAGTCCCTACGACTGTAAAGTCAGTCTGCATCTTCATTGCAGAAGCTCTTTTGGTGCTTTTTCTGCCTCACAAGAGCACCATTCCCGTGGGTATTTTCAACTTCACAGGAGGGGCTGGTCAGGCAGAGAGCATGAGCTACCTCTTATAAAAAAGGTCTTAAGATGTGTAGATTCACAGGATGGTTTGGGTTGGAAGGGACCTTAGAGGTTGTCTGCTTCCAAACCCCCTGCTACAGGCAGGGACACCTTCCACTAGACCAGGTTGTGCAAGGCCTCATCCACCCTGGGGAGGCAACATCCACAGCCTCCCTGTGCAACCTGTTCCCAGTGTCTCTCCATCCTCACTGTATTCTCCAGTCTTAATCTGCTCTCCTCAAGCTTCAATCCATTCCCTCTGGTCCTGTCACTACAGGCCCTTGTAAAAAGTTCCTCCTCAGCACCCTGTGGCTCACTTCACATACTGGAATGCTATTATAAGGTGTCCCTGGAGCTTTCTCTTCCCCTGACTGAGCCACCCCAACTCTCGCAGCCTTTCTCCATAGTAGAGGGTCTCTAGCACTCATCTTTGGGGCCTCCACTGGACCAGGTCCAGTAGCTCCATGTCCTCCTTATGCTGGGGGCACCAGAACTGGATGCAGTACTGCAGGTGGGATCTCAGCAGAGCGGAAGGACAGAATACCTCTCTCATCCTGCTGCTTTTACTGCTTTAGATGCAGCCTAGGATATGGGTGGCTTCTGGGCTGCAAGCACACACTGCCAACTCAGACTGAGATCATCAAGCTCAACCATAACCTGACATCTCCCTCTACATAGCTGTTGTCCCTAAGGACCTTATCCAAATATGTTTTAAACACATGTTGAACCAGGCAAGTTCAGAACTTTGCTGCAAACGTGATTTGCATTGGCTGTTTGAAGGGAAAGGATGAGCCAAGAGAGGCTGCTGATGACGAACAGGCAATGCCCTCATGCAGTCTGGAACTCAAACCGTGTGCTGTATCAAGAGGAGTGTGGGCAGTGGGGCAAGAAAGGGGATTCTGCCCCTTGGCTTAGCTGAGACTACCTTTCCAATGCTACATGTAGTTCTGGTGTCTTCAGCATAAGAAGGACACAGAGCTGCTGGAGTGAGGCCAGAGGAGGCCACAAATATGATCCAAGGACTGAATCACCTCTGCCATGAGAATAGACTGAGGGAACTGGGGTTGTTCAGCCTGGAGAAGACTTTGAAAGGACCTTAGAACTGCCTTCCAATACCTGAAGGGATCCTACAGAAAGGCTCAAGAGGGACTTTTCATAAGGATGTGTAGCAATAAGACAAGGGGCAACGGTGTGAAGATGAGGGAGTGCAGAGTTAGACTGGATCTTAGGAAGAAGTTCTTCAGGATGGTGAGACTCTGGAATAAGTTTCCCAGGGAGTTTGTGGATGCCTCCTCCGTAGATGTGTCCAAGGCCAGGTTGGATGAGCCCTTGAGCAGCCAAATCTAGCTGACAGGTGTCCTTGCCCCTGGCAGGGAGGTTGGAGTAGATGACCTCTAAGCCATTCTACGTGTGAGTGGGTTGTAGTGCTCCTGACAAAGCCTGATAATAGTTGAGGGGCGAGGCAAGTAACAAACTGCAGTCTTCAGGAACTGTCATTCATCTGTTCAGGGTGCCCTGTGATTTATCTGACTAACCAAGACAACAAGTGGTGAGTGTGGATAAATAATGGTTTGCCAATAATTTATGGATCAGGGATTATTTGCTGTAAGCATAGCCTCATAGTACTAAATATTGAAGAAACCAATCATTTATTCATTTTGGGAGCAGATAGAAAAGAGAAGGAAAGGATTTCTTCTCACTGGTTATTTGATGGTAATTCTTAAGCTGGTTTTATTTGGTTGCTGGCAGAGGCAAGAAAAGCTCTATTGTATGTGACAATGAAAATAGCATTCTTGTTGATCAGTGTGAACAGGTAAAGATTAATGAAGTCCATCTGCATTAACGCAGCAATGAGTGCTCCTGTGACTACTGCTTCCCTACCTGCTTTCCAACACATGGACTTTAACCTGACAAAGAAGTAGAAGAAAATTCTGTCATGTTTTAGGCAGATTTCCTGATCAAAGCAGTTGCCATCTAGTTGCTGAACACATGCCTAGCACCAGCTCATTCCAGCATACTTTAGAAATACGAGGCAAAGCCAAGGGAGGAGAATAATCCCAGGCATAAGAGATGCTGCCATTGTTGTCCTTTTAAACACTGCCAAACCATGGCACAATTCCATGGAATTTGCCACCTGTGAGCTTTATCAAGTAGTGTGGCTAGAAGATAAAAGTTTTCATAAATTGCAGCTAACCAGGAAAAGAGCAGTAACTGCTTCCTGGAACACTCTGCAAGTCTAAAAGCTCTGGAAGGGCAGTCAGTATTCATAGAATATATTCATAGAATCACAGGGTGGGCACCTCTGAAGGTCATCTAGTCCAACTCCTCTGCAATAAACAGGGACAGTTTCAGCAAGGAGAGGTTGGTCAGAACCCCATCAAAATGGACCTTGAATGTCTCTGAGGTTGGGTCCTCCACAACCACCCTGGGCAACCTGTTCCAGTGCTCCACCACCCTCAGATTTGTGCTGGTTTGAGCTTATTGGAATATTTTAATAGAGAAAATTACACTACAGGCTGTGAAAGGAAACAATGGTGATGTCTGCTTCACTCATAGGCTTGCTGAGATGTTTAGAAAAAGAACCCAAAACAAAGACAAGTCAGTGTCTTGAGCTGGCAGTCGGTGTCTCTGGACACAGTGTCTCAGTCAGCCCAGCTTCTGG
>VWYK01056847.1:0-18970 GCA_013399775.1 Semnornis frantzii | reverse complement strand
CAGAACAAAGTGTAAACTGAACTTGTAATATTTATTATTGAAAACACTGTTTCAGATTAGACAGATAGTTCTCAGCAAAGCTCTGAGTGAAATAGATGGGTGGATTGTGCTGGTTTGAGGATAATTGGAATATTTTAGTAGAGAAAATTATAGCCTATGAAAAGAAACAATGGTGATGTCTACTTCACTCACAGGCTTGCTGAGATGTATAAAAACAAGGACACAAATATAAATAACACAGAGACTCTCTCTTTCTCTCTGGGAGTCAGTGTGTCTTCTGGGCTTCTGCTGTGCAATCCAACTAATCGTTCTCCTTCTAACCCCCCTTGCCAATCTTCCAAACTCAACTTGCATGTAAGGCAGACTCTGGGATAATGTAAAGGGACTGCCTTTACCTTATCTGGAAGGGTCTGGAAAGAAGGTGGAAGGGTGGTTGGGAGCCCCTCCTGGGGACTCTGATTTCTGGGAGGGGTATTGTGTTTCTGTGTTACTTTTAACTTGTATATTTCTGTAAATATTCATGTATATTGTGTATATATATGCTTGTATATAGTGCTGAGCTGTAAATATAGCTTCATTCCTTAGCTTCCAGCTGGCTGAGTCTAGTCTGAGTGCTTTTCATAGCATGGGGAGGTGGATAACTCCCAAACCATCACAGCACGTTCCAACTGAACACTAGATGCTATGAGAGGGCATGGGAAACCCCATTCCTTCATCTGTTCAGGGAATAGAGCTTGGCCTGTATGATTTCATTCTCTTTGTATGATCTGCTTTCACTTGTTATTTGATGCACCAGACCTGTCTGCTCTGTGATCACAACAAAGAACACTGTAACAGAGCAGAAATCTATATAGTACAAATTTATCACAGATATATGAATGTTTTATAAATATGGATAGGAAGGGAAAGAAAGCAGAACAGAAAATTCACCCAGCTATTTTCTAGTTCTCATACTGCTAGACATTGTTTCTGCATAGAGCACTGAGAAGCAACAGTATATGTGCATGGGCTTGATCCTCAGGCAATGTACTCATTTACAATGTTTAAATTATGTTTTCATCTATTATACCAGTTGGGCCCATCTTTGGTACACCTACCAATAAAACCTGAAGAAGGAGGGTTGGGCTGTATCTTCTCTTTAGTGTTCTCCTGAATGATGTCCCACAGCTGCCATATAAATTTAGGATGGAGAATGTAAAATGGCTGGTTTGGATTCTTCCTGCGATGCTGTACATAGGGAGTGAACAGATTGTAGTCCGGTTTCTTATACCACTGTGAGGAAAAAGGCAAGCACTTTTTAATATCTTATAGTATCAAGATGTGTTTCAAGTATTACATGTACAAGAATGTTAAAAAGCTTCATCTGGGTTCTTCAGAACAGAAGCAAAGGTAGCAAAACAGCCTGCACTGGTGGATGTTTCTGCTAGAAAGCCAGTCCTCACTGTGAGCTGTTCCATTTCCCTTCTTCATGCAGAGACTGCAGCAGGATGAGCCAACATCATCTCCCCCTTGCAGGCCTGTGTTAAATGAGGGGTTCAAAGAGCCTTGACACAAGAACTGGGCATGGTGGTGAACCCTCCTCTGAAAGTGGCGGCAGCAGCAGCACATGAAGCAGGTTGATGGCACCCTGTGTAGGAAGCAGGCAGCCTCTGGCATCTGTTGCTAAGGGAGTTCAGCAGATAGAGGTTTACTTTATATTTTGCAGCCTGCTCAGCTCTGAGCTCCTCCTGCCAAGAACCATCAGATCAAATGATCCACCAGAGCTGCAGCACCAGCCAAAGCAGAGACTCCCCCAGTGACAACCAGATGGATGTCTGTTGCTTTCAGAGAGGATGTACATGGTGGGGCACAGATGGCTGTGGGGGAGTGGACACAAAAGGAAGACTGGTGGGGAGGATGCTTAAGAAATGAGGAAGGCGCCAAGAGAGATTTCTGTTAGGGTGTTATATTTCGTCTGAGAAGGTAGAGGAGAAAGTGGGGGAAAAGTGGATGCAATTCTTCAACTTCCCTGATAAAATCTCCTTATGAAAACCAGCAATGCTTCCTCCTTGGAAAACCCACAGAAAACTCACTGTTTTGTGAAAATAGCAATACTTAATCAAAAAATACCAAAATCATTCATTTATCCTAGCATCTCTGATCAGTCAGTTCCAATAGAAGTGCTGGCTACTAAAAAGCTTTGGACCAATCCATGCAGACATAGCATTCCCCACTCCTCAGATAAAGAGGAGAATCAGAAGACTGGAGTAAACACACTCATTTTTCTCCAGTGCTTTCAGACCGATTGAGAAGAAAGGTATAAGCACGCATCTTACCACATTCAGATTGGCAGAGTAGGGAGCAGGATCCCAAGCTACTAAGATAACATCTTTGTACAAGGAGCTATCAACAAAGTGGTGATTTGGATTGGTGAGAATCTGCAAACACAGATGCAAAGAATTGCACAGCATTAAAAGAAAGTGGGATTCAGAAAAATGGCAAAATCCTTCTCTAAAATGAACAGTCCTCCCTGTGCCGCTGTTCTGTTTTAATTCTGATTGATTTTAAACATTTTGGTTTGTTTAAAAAAATACATCTATAAAAAAGCCCTTAGCCATAAACAGCACTCATGACAGTCTGAAGTAGCAGTATGCTGAATTACTCTCCATCTGTGAGGAATGTGATGGGACCACTTGAGATGCTGCATGACTGTATATCAACAGTACTGTGTATTCTGGATCTTGAAAATGAAAGCTATGGTATTTCAGACTGCTTGCAGGAACCTCTTAGACACTGAAGCTTGCTTCGAAGGGCTACAGTTACTATGGATAAAGTCTTCACTAACACCACCTTTTTGGTTATTTTCTCATTTCAACAGCAAGTTGCTCTCATTTCATGTAGTCCAAAAAAGAAAATTAAGACTCTGACTAAAAAAGGTGGTATACCTAGAAAAACAACACCAGGAATGGGCATGTGATACAGCTATTTCTGAAGTAGCTATCATACTAGTGTGGTCTGATGCTCTCATATAACTCCCTCTCCCATCTCCTGGTACTCTGCCTGATCCTCCTGCCTCATTGGAAGCTTGTTCTTCACTTCTGCTGGCTTGTCCCTTTCTTGACCCTCTATGCCTAACCAGATCTCTCTAACTCCAGTACATTATATCTCAGGCAGGATTAAGCCGAATGATTTCAACACTGGTGGAAACAGTGTGAATTTGGCTCCAGCTGTGAAACTAATCAACATTCCAGACAAATAAATTCTTACTAATTTTCATTTCCCTTTAGGATCAAATGAGCCATATTTGATTATGCATATTTTTTCTTCGGAAAAATTATATTGTTGCCATAGCAATATTCTTCCTACCATAAACTCTGAGCTTAATGACTTTCTATCAGCTTTCTACAACAAGAACAGAATTAGTCATGCTGCTATCAGCATCCCCAACGCCAGTTCTCAGAATGGTTTTTGCCTGAGAACGTAAACTCCTTTTTTGAGAGTACTCAGTAAACAGACCAAAGGGTCAAGCTTTTAAAAGCTCAGTTTCACAGTTATCACACAAAGGAACTCTTACTTGCCTTTCACTAAGCAAGAGTCCTTTGGAGGTGTTGTCCACACAAATTTCACTCTTAGTGAGTCTGCATTCATATGTATGAGATGAATTTCTACTGGAATAACAATGTCTGCTGTGGTTATGCTGGCTTCCTTCACATACTTTGGGCTTTCACAGCACAGAACATGAGGGAGGAAAAGGGCCACAGCAGCCTTTTAATCAACTGAATGCAGGATTTTCCAACAGCGAGGAGGGAAGGAGGCCCAGTAAACCTGTATGGGTAATCTATCTTCAATACTGGTAGGGAGAGCGACTTTTATCAAACAGTCTGTGCAGATTCCACTCTGAGAGAGGGGAGAAACAGTTCCTCAGCAGGTAACCAGAACATCATGGGTACCTTCTGAGCAAAAAGATGGTGGGCATGCAAATACTTATGAGGAAGCTGTGTGAGCTGACCTGGGCTGAATTTTAGCCATGCCCTGTGTTTTCTTGAAAGGCCTTGTTGAGAGCAAGCCGCACACTGCAGCAGACAACATGGGACTCCCTCCATTACCATCCCAGTGAGGGTGCACTACAGTGGCTCTGGGAGTCAGGAGGACCCCAGCCTGCCAGGATTCTGTCCTGTGGTCTCACAAAGACCTACAAAACTAGTGTGAAGGGACTGACAGTGAACAGTCTTCTCTACAGTGGCAAAGAATATGAACTTATACACACAGAGAACCCATCCACCCAGGATGGATTTTACACAGGCAGTCACTCAAAGAAGACAAAACACCAAATTCCTAAGAATTACAATAAATGAACATTTTGCTGCCATTTGGCACAGAGCATGCTACATGGCCATTCATACTACTGGTGTTGACTAAGTAATCTCACCATTTCAATATGTCAGAAAATTTCATAGTAGTTCTGTTACTGCTTTTTTGTTGCATTTCATAAAAAGGCTTGGTTTGCCCAAGATCAGAGATTATCTGGTTTTCGTTTGGTTTGGTTTGATTTTTTCCCAATATTGAAAATCTACTCTTAACCATAAGGTGTCACTGCAGCTCAATGCACAATTATTTGTTTTCACCCATATGCAGAAATCCCATTTTCTGTTTCCATTCAGATGAACAAACTCACCTGAAGTATAACATCCATTGTACATTAGAGTTTTTTTCCTAGTTCATTCCAATTTTTGAAAGAATGACAACTTGCCTACAGTTATGTATTAAGACAACTCAGTTCCCATTTTTTTCACCTTCCAGCAAGGAAATAATTGGAGAACTGGAGAATATGAGAAAAGAGCTTTGGGATTCCCTACAGCTCACGCTTTGTGAAGATCCTGGAGGCAGTGTGGTGAAATTCTTATGCACTGATGGCTCTGGGACCCTGCAGAGCCCTTTACAGATGTAGGACACATAGGAAACTTTACAAATCAATTACTTGAAACACAGATATCAGGTAACTACTGGAATCACTCCACACTGACAGGAGTGTGAAAATCCCTGTAAGGAAGAACTTTTACCCACTCTGCATCACAACTTAAATCGCTGTTTCTCAGATTACTCAATGCTTTCTCAGAAGTTATTAATGTCAGATTGTTCAGAAGTGACATTGACTGGAATTCACAAAATGAAGACCTTACCTGAGAGTTAATGATCCGCATGGTTGTTTTATTTCCAACATCTTTTTCGTAGCCACGAGTTGGAGCAGAATTAAATCTTAGAACAGCATCATGAGAATCTAGGAGCATAAATGGGGGTGGGGGGTGGTGGTAATTTGGTTTTCTTTGTAATACAGAACAGTAAAATAAAACAGGTTATCTAAAATAATGTAAAACACATTTCTGTTATCTTGATATTCTAAGGATACTAAACATTCATTAAAAAAAATCCTCTTGCATCTGCCATACACATTATTAAATCCACCAGAAAAAAACAAGTTCAGAATATTAATTTTAATAATACTAATATTTTATTAATTTAGCCTGTAAAAGTTAAATATTTCTCTTAATTGAATAAACTCAGTGTAGGAAGGGTATTAGTACACCCAGTACACACAATTACTCGCTATTTCTATTGCAAAACTTACAAAGAATTACTCCATGCAAAATCATGTTAATTGCAAGGTCGTCTAATTGCACATTTGAATAACAACACCTAACTGCAAGCTTGTGCTTCACAGTGTTTTATAAACACCTGAAAATCTCAAACCACCCCAAACCTATTAATTATAACATGCACTTATTCTCAAGGGCAGTACAAGTCTTGAAGAGTCTCTGTAGGGAAGTCAACCCAGAAATCTGCTCACACACAGAAACCTCATGATCCCTTGGTAGCAAAAAATCTATCAGAGCTGAACTGTCGAAGCTTACCCACAAGCTGTTGACCTCTGAGTCATGTAGTATAGAAAGCAGCTACATGTCAAGTATGGGTCAAGAGTAAATACTATGTGCAAGCGTCTGCTGGACAAAAGATAACTACACAAGCCCAAAAAAGTGTGAGTAAGACATTATATTCAGTGTCCAGAAACACCCTGTCCCTGTCGACAGCAACCTATTAGGTCTACTTTTACCCTTTCTATGGAAGCACGGAATACAATTTGGGCTAAAATGGACATGTAATGCCTTAACCCAGAGGCAGTTTTTTCTCTAGTGACTTAAAATGGGAGTTATCTATAGCCCAAAAAACAAAGAAGGTAGAAGTTTCCAAAGATTATCGACAGGGAGTTCAGGCCTGATTCTACCAAACTGGGATCTTGCATCCTTTCGCATCTTTACTCCATAGTTCTTGTACTCCAGACAAGAAAACATTGTGTGCCATGAAGACAGTAGTCCAATCTCAGCCATAATTGCCTGAACATCCTGCGTCTGAGAAAAAAGATTTTTTGCAAAATGTACACTGAGCTCAACTCTGCAGAAACTAAGGAGGAGCAGAGGCTTTTTTCTATGTGCCTATAAAGGGACAATCCTGGTTCTTTGTATTAAGAAGAAAAACATTTCCTTTACCACAAAATGCATGATCAGGTAGCAGCTTAATACTGGTAATAACTGGTTTTAAGTTAATCAGTTTTAATCTTGTTAAGCATTTGGAAATAGCCATTTTAAAGATATAAAAAGTTTGGGGGTTGGTTGCAGAGCCCTGTTACTTCCTAATGATGCCAAAATAATTTGGTCTCCTATTAAACAGCATGATCATGATGGGGGTGTTCGCTGTAGTCACACACTACTTCCATACCTAATTTAATTAAAAAACAATTAGAGAGTGGGGGGAAGAGGGCAAAAGCCAGACCACAAACCAACATTGCTGCCTGCGATTCCAACAGGAATACAGAAGAGGGAGCTAAAGGCCTATGAAGAGAAAGGTCCTCGGCTGATGCCTTTTTTCCTTTCAGGATAAATAGTAAAACCTCTTTTACCTGTAGCGACTTGAACCAAGGCTGTACAGGCCATGGCCCAAAACCTACGACTCATACATGGGGTGTTCCTCCTCACTATGACGCTGACTTTGATGTGCCCCTGTGGACAAGGAGGTGCTGAAGCACGAGTGCTAGGCCGATTCCACAGAGCAACACCATCGCCTGCCACCCATAGCGTCTCCAGTCTGGCAAATCTGTTTTCATTTTCAACCAAGAGCTGCTAGCACTGCGAGAGGATTTCTATAGCTGTAGCTCTGGGAGAGGACCCCTCCTACGGCTGTATATGCACAAGAGGGTGGGAGCATATTGTGTAGTCTGATCTTTCTCTCCCTGGTCAGATTCTTCTCACTTTCTCAAAGACTAAAGTAGAGCTGGAAAGGCATGGTCAAGAGCTCAACTGTAACACATACTATCGGGACTTTGCAGGGGAAGTATCATGTCTTTGCCATGGGAATGATAATACAAACGCATGCTAGAGTTTCCATTTTCCATGTGAAGTGGGAAACACAGGCCTCAGGTCTCCAGTATATTACCACTTCTCAGGAGCTGCACTGACCATTAAGCCTTCTTTGCCTCAGTCTTTACAGCTAAGATCGGCCCTCAGGAACCTCAGTCTCTGGAAGTAAGGAAGCAGAACTAGAGAGGACACCACTAGTCAGTCAGGACTGGGTTAGAGATCTCTTGTATCTACTTAAAACACACAGATCCGTGGGCCCCGATGGGTTGCATTCATGAGTGCTGAAAGAATTTTGGCTGATACTGTTGCTGAATCTCTCTCCACCATTTTTTGAAAAGTCATGGAGACCAGGAGAGGTGGCTGATGACTGGAAGAAAGTTGATGTCATTCCAGCCCTCAAAAAAGGCAAGAAGGAAGACTCAGGCAACTACAGTCCAGTCAGTCTCACCTCCATCCCTGGAAAGGTGATGGAGCAACTCATTCTGGAGGTCATCTCCAACCACATGGAAGAAAAGAGGGTTATCAGGAGCAGCCAACATGGATTTATCAAGGGTAGATCTTGCTTGACTAACATGATAGTCTTCTATGATACCATGACCAAATGGGTAGATGAAGGAAGGGCTGTGGATGTCATCTACCTTGACTTCAGCAAGGCTTTCTCCCACAACATCCTCAAAGATAATCTCAGGACATGTGGCATAGACAATTGGCCTGTGAGCTGCATCGAAAACTGGCTCCACAACAGAGTTCAGAGAATTGTCATCAGTGGCACAGAGTCAAGTTGGAGGCCTGTAGCTAGTGGTGTTCCCCAGCAATCAATACTGGATCCAGTTTTGTTCAATATCTTTATCAACGATCTGGATGAGGGCACTGAGTGTACTCTCAGAAAGTTTGCTGATGATACAAAACTGGGGGAGTGGCTGACAGCCTGTCAGGAACATAGAAGCTTTCACCTCAACATGAGGAGAAATTTCTTTACGGTGAGGGTGATGGAGCACTGGAACAGGCTGTCCAGAGAACTTGTGGAGTCTCCACCTCTGGAGACTTTCAAAACCTGCCTGCATGTGTTCCTGTGCAGACCACCCTCCCTTAGCAGGGAGGTTGGAGTCGATGATCTTTGGAGGTCACTTCCAACCTCTAAACTTCTGTGATTAAGACCCACAGAGTTGCACCAGGCTCTTCTGGGATGGTTCTAAGAAGCTGGTTGTCCCCCGCACTGTTCTGGGCCAAATTCTCTGCTCAGTGACAAGTGCCTGTCCATCACATGGAAGACACTTAGAAACAACCTTATGCGACTCCTGCTGCCCTACACACTCCCCTGTACAAGCAGGAGGAGATCTGACACTCCTCTGTAGGCCTTCCCAAGCAGCATCTCTTCCTTTTAGAGGGCATCAGATGACAATTTCCCAGTTAAATTAAAAGCTCTTCCTTATATAATTGGTATGAGCCCAGAGTGCTCCCAAGAAACTAGGTATACACAGAGAAGCATACCAGCCTACCTGGGACCAAAGTCCACAGTTGGGCTGCACCTGCACATGGCAAATGTGCCATGATACATACTGTAATGTGTAATTATGTAAATATGTCACAATGAGCTATGGGATCTCCAATACAGTGCCAATCCATACTGCTGTAAATTGAGTGTACTGAAGAATACTGACAGATAATTTTTCTTTCAAGCAAGAGTAACCCATTGGAGAAGAGAGGAACCGTTAATCTTTTTTTACCCCAAAGATTTCTAAATCAGTGGGGCTTCCTCTGAAACTGGTGGTTACTCTGGTGTGATTTCTTTAGCAGTAGTCTGGCCAGGCGCCGGTGCTGCACTGGAATATTAGAGTAGTTTGGCAATGATAGCAGTTCTAATATACCTTAGAGATTTAAAAGAAAACCCATCTGTGTCAAAGACATGATGCAGTGCAATGAACCAAGTATTGGGATGTGAAGTTCTGGAAGATGGAAGGATTAATGAGTGAACATCAAAAGGTTTTTATAGAGAACTGAAGGAGATAACTCCTGTTGCTCAAGAAGTAACTCTCATACATTTTATCCCTCTTCCAGTGCTCTTAGCATACTGCACGTGTAGTACTAAAAGGAAGAACTATTATGAGTAGTACCACTCAGTTTTTAAAACAGAAAATGAAACTCACTTGATTAGTTTTTATGGTTCCACAATACTCTTCTGAATTGCTACCACATGATTCCCACCTTGAAGTGGTGAATTCTGTATGACATTAACCTCTCCACATACCTGCAACCTCAGTGACTCAGTGTAGCAATGGAAAAACAAGGGACAGGGATACTTGAATTCATTTAAATTCACTCTTTGAAAAGAGGTCAGGGGATGTGACCTCAGCATATGTCTGAATTCTGTATGTCTGTGAACTCTAAACATGCAAGAGATGAATAGAACGCTCTGCTGTTTCTTGGATTGGAGATAAAAACTTCAGTCTGGGATAGCAGTACAACAAGTAGTTTTCTATTAGTCACCACAAGACATAGGTACAAGATAGCTTTGCAGAATAAAACTCGGACATGGCTCTAATCTGCTGAAAAAATAAACACAAGTTGAAGCAAAACATCAAACAGAGCAGATTTGATGAAACCTGTGCCTCCTTTATACTATAAGCCATAATATCATAATAAAGCATTGTTTTCTTTAAATCAGCTTATGACTTCAGGCCTAATTTTTCTGTCAGTTATATTGTCCTGAAAGGGAACAGCTTCACTGAAGTCCATATGCTCACATTCTTGTAATGCTGGTGATAGAGAACAACCAGACTTCACAGACCTATGCTTGAGAATGAACCTTTTCAAAGACAAACATGGGCACACATGCGTACATATAAATGCACATGAAGAGATGCGTTTCACCCACCTATTTCGTCCCCTAGAGAGGAGTTCAGTATTGCACCAGCAGACATAACTACAGCACAGCTCCCAAAGCCATGTGTATATAATTTACCCAGTGGAATTTGGGGAACGTGCTTTTCCCATCCAAGAGTGGAGAAGGGAGCCTCCTTGCCATCTATTGTTTTCACATTCACCCTTTCTTTTAGCTCGCAGAATAGCTGGTCTCCTGTCAACTTGGAGTTTCGTTTCCCCTTGAACCGCACCCCATGCTTATTGGTGCTCAAATAATCTTTCATCGCCTTCTGGAGTCGAGGGTTTAGCATCTTGGAAGAGACATCCCCTTTCCAAAGCTTGTAAAGAAAGGATTTCGACATTGTGGAGTATAGCCCATCCCAGTCATCAGATTCATCCAGCATCTGGCTTCTCCTGTGCTTTGTGCCCCTTCTCCTCGTTCTTCTCTGATGGCTCCAGTTGTTCTGTAAAATATTTACTTTTGGATTATCCTCATTGGCTGAGATGAATTTTGCTATCTCTGGAAGGTGGTTGTGTGACCGAGGCTGACCAGCAGCAAATAAATAATCGTCACTGACTTGGTAGAACGAACTTTTTGATTTTCCTCCTATCTGAGATGGAAAAAACATATTTTCATTTCTAAAGGCATCTTCTAAATCAGTCCATTTCTTAATGCTTCCAGTTTCTGATTTAAATGTACCCAAGAGATCTTCATTAAGAAGTACTTCATTCCCATTGATGGTTTCAGAGAATGATGGATCGTGAATGGCTCCCATGATGACTCTCTGTTTGCCCTGAAGGGGCAGAAGCCTCTTAGTTTCAATGTAAGAAAAGGAACTCGGAACTGGTTCAGCAGTGTTGCTATCTGTAAAATAGATGAATATCACCAGAAAAAGCAGACCCCATGCAAAGATCCCAAACAGCATGAGTTGTTTCCATTGCTTCAGGTTAGGTTTCATGGCAATGCCTTTACCAGCTCCTCTGTGTCTTGAATTATTGGTGAAGGAAAATGAAACCTGGAAAGAATATCAAATATTAATCAGGAATCGTTCTAAAAATAGATACTATTCAGAAATATCTTAACATGTTTTGATAGAAGGCGTAGAATTAATCGCCAGGCTGTAGCACAGAGGATTCAGAAGCAGAAACAAACTCCAGAGCGTGCAGACACTGTAGGAGTGACAGGCTTTGGCTATAACCACACAGTGACAGCTGCTAGCTACAAAAGAAGCTGGTGGCCAGTTTCTACAGTAACACTGGATCCTGCCTTCAGGGAGATCATGTGCCTGCCTGCTTCTGCTATACTGAGCATAACATTAAGAGACCAAAAGCAAAACCCATGCCCAATGTATGCACAGTGAGGACAGTATTAGCTGTCTTCTCTTTTGCCGTTGAAAATTCTTAAGCAATGGGATTGTGAGCAAGCCTGTCCCCCAAAGGGACCAAGCAGGGAGCATAAGCTCTCAGCTGAACAGCCCTCCTCTGCCCACAGTGTGGAAAGAATGGTACTCCTGGAACATCATCAAGTGGAAGTAGAGGAGAGCATCACACTAAAGGTCAGAGTGGAACCTTTTATTTTCCTCAGATGGTGTGAACTGGCACAGCGTCAGCAGGATACATCACCTGCTGTCCACAAGCCAACTCAAATAAGAGCAACTGTTGTACTTCTGCTATGGATGCTGCACACACACTGAGGTAGCATGAAGGAGTTCTGCATATCAAGGTGTGAAAGGCTTGCAAGGGAATGGAAAGCACAACTACCAAAAACATGCCTTCAGAGTAATGATAGACATAAAGGGAGTAGGCAGGGAATGCCAGACCTAGAGTTGGAAATCTGTGCTACACAAATATCTGGGGATTTTAGACAGCTTGTGCAGTAATGGTCCAAAAATTAGAAATAAAATCTGATTGAGTGGCCTGTGCTCCAAGAAAAATACACTAACACATTGCTGGATCATCATGCACACTGCCCTTACATGAACTCATTTGCTTAATAACTGATGTAGGTATCAGTGACAAAGTTGGCTGAAGAAAGTCCAGTCATCCTCTATCTTAAGCTGTATCATTCACCTCCCTGCAACTCAGTCATTGTCAGCCTCAGTTGCCACACTGCAGTGTAAGCTCAGTGTACTGCTTAGTGACAGATCACTTACCTGACCTGGATTAAAAATAAGCACCTTCGTCAGGAGTTTTCCTTCTAACCTTCATTTGTTTCAGTGGCCACTTAATGGTGGGACCAGGGGGAAAGCCTGGATTCCATTTACAGTCAGTGCCTCAGAAGCCATCATCTCATCATACTGCATCCAAACAGCACACACACCTCTGATAACACACAGTCTGCTTACACCTGACCAACAGGAGGGACCAAAACCACACTCACCATATGCTATTACCTTCCTGTAAGCTGCTAAAGTGCATCAAAGTTGAGTGCAAAGTTTAGACTGAAGCTGTAACCAAGGCTGCGTTTTCACATTAAAAATAAACTAGCAATAATGCTGGTGTAAGGCATTCTTTGCTCTGTCCCTCTTCCTGCACTGTTCCTCCACCACCGTTAACACCACTGGCTATGGGTCTCACTTATTATGAACTGGACCAGTAAATCAATATACCAGGAGGTTAGGGTGGGGAAATGTGTTAGAGATTTTTGTTTGCTTGTTTGTTTTGGGGTTGGAGTTTTTTGTTTTGATTTTCTTTATTTTCAACTGGGTCAGCCCCTTTATCCAACACGGTGTGGTCACACATCTAGTTGTTTCAGCACAAACACAGAGATCACCTACCACAATGCAGAGATGAGAACAAACCACTGGTGGTATTAGCAGGGATATCTGAGAATAGCCTTTCCACTGACCTGCTGGGAATGCGAAACTAAAGTGCTGCATTTCCAATTGCAATCTATGCTAATGATCTAGACAATGCCTAGAACTTTCAAAAAAAGCAGGACAACTTTGAGACTTAAAGCAGTATTCAGAGAGGATTCATAATGTCACACTTGGATGACCAAATTTCTTTGCAAAAACATTCATTTCTAATACACTGGGGGGAAAAAATCACGAGCACGATAACCCTGTGCTCCACACGTTTGGCCTGTCTCACACAAACTACATGGATAAAAGCTATTACTCCAACTGACCCATTTCCTACTCACACTCTGCTGCTGTAGGATTGCTCTCTGCAGCAACTCGGTGCCCTCCCCCCCTTCCAATTTTAAATCACTGCAGGTGATGTCCTGTGCGAGTCGACTTACAGAATATGACTGTTGCACAACTTAGGTCTGCCCTGAAGATATTGCAACCTGCCCACTCATCAGAGTTCAGATGGTCTGCATTTTTAAATTAGCATTCTTCGCCCCACTGAACTGCTTTCATCCCTTTTTATCATTTTCCCTGCTGTGTTTCCCCAGCACTTTTCAACACGTGGCTTCCAAACCACTGTGTAAGTTAGTCTTTGCTCAGTCAGATGTTTCTCCTGCTGAATATACATTTCTCACAGGATCTGCAAAGGAAGCATCTTGAAGAATCTTTTTAACAGACAGGCTTGCAGGAAGTCAAAGCTACAAAGGAAGAGGTCACCAATATTTTCCACTGAGTCACGCAACAAGTCCAAACAGTTTAAACATAATCCATAACAAAATCTCATGCTTTACCTAATTTTTCCCAGTTTTGTTCTATCACACAACCAGAAATATAAACAAATATAAAGGGTTTAGTCTTAATTCAGGTGTGAGACTCTTAAAGAGATTGCCTGTGATTGCATGTGCTTGGTGCAGCACACTGCCTCAGCATGAAGAATTAGGTTGGACTCCTAAATTTGATATTCAGGTTACAATCTGAAAAATATATGAGTCCCACTATTAATTATCTTAAAAGCAAAGTGAATTATTTTTTTCTCCCTAACATTTACAAGGTCATAAAATAACATTTATATTGTTCAGCATGCACATGAGCATGCATGATTTTACCTTTCTCATACAGCAAAAAATCATTTGTGCAAGACAAAAAAAATTAGTATGCAACAACGTATTTGTCAACACAATAAGCAAAAGGAGAGACATCAATGAGAATAAAACCAAAAACTTTACACATTAACTACCGCAGAAGCTTATCTACAATCCCTTGTCTCAAGCAGGGCCTTGAAAAGGATACTTAAATCTCTTGAAGACTGAAGCTATGTGGGCAGACATCTGTGCTGCCTTAATGTTTTTTTGTTCACAAGAAAAGCCTTGTCCTCTAGCAGTACAGCTGAGCTGGAAGCAAATTCAAAGTTATTACTGTATTAGTTGCAAGAGGACCCCTGCAACCTCACAGGACCTTGAAGGCTGTGCATGGAAAGCTGCAGTTAAGTCCAGAGAAACGTTCATCCCATCTCCCTCTGCACTGAACATCCAGTTCTTCACCTCAGTCTCTGTGGCTTCTCACACCTCACAGGCCCCAGCTTTGGGAGGGGAAAGCAGCACTTCCACATGCTTCCCAATACCCACTGGCTCTTCCCACCCCTGCTGGCAGCAGACCCCTCCACTGCTCACTGGGAAATCTCCTCTGTACCACCTGGGCATGTGCTTGGGTTCACATGCTGCATTCCCCAAGGACAAGCATCTCAAATGTGAAGAAGAAAGTATTTGTGTAGAAAACCAGAAATGAGGATTGCAAAGAATTACACTGGCTAAACAAAAGAAAACCAGATGGCTTTATTGGTGTAATTATAGAAGTCCACTGGATGCTTCAGGAAAAAATTTTCATGTAGCTCCTCTCATGTAGCACACATATAGACAGGCTGAGAAAGTTGAGATTGTTCTGCCTGGACAAGAGAAGGCTTAGGGGAGACCTTATTGTGGCTTTTCAGGAGGCCTGTAAGAAAGCTGCAGAGAGACTTTTCACAAGAGCATGTAGTGATAGCACAAGGAGTAATGGCCTTCAATTAAAAGAGGGTAGATGTAAGGAAGAAATTTTTCACCACGAGGGTGGTAAGGCACTGGAACAGGTTGCCTGGAGAAGTTGTGGATGTCCCAGCCCTAGAAGTGTTCATGGCTAGGTTGGATACAGCTTTGAGCAATCTGGTCTAGCCGGGGATATACCTACACATGGCAGGGGGGTTGCAACTAAACGATTTTTAAGCTCCCTACCTACCTAAGTCATTCTATGATATGACACTGTGATTCAATCTCTCTCATCTATGTCTATAATACAGGTTTTAAGCTGTCAAAGCAATTCTATGCAAATTTTAAAATTATCATTAATGTCACTCATTGTGTCCAATGCCACAGCCCCTGATGTAATAAATCCTCCCTCCTTACAAACGAGACCACTGGAGTCAAAGCTCCTCCTAAGGAGACACAGAGAAGCAAATGTTCACCTGGGGATAACACCCAAGACTTAACCTAACCCAGCTTCCTCTTAAGCAGAAATTAAAAAGCTGTTTGTCCTAGCAACTTAAGATCTCATTTCCTAACCTCTGTTCTGATGGGTTCTTTCAATCATTAACTGGTTTAAGCTCCGGTGGAGAGGAGCTTTTTTATTCCCCAATCTGCTTGTTAGCATGAAAGCCACAGAAAACATGAGGCAAGGTACAAGACAGTGAAGAGGGCGGAAAGGGGAGATGCACTTATGTGCTTAAGAGAAGTAGTAGCAGCAGCTATGAAAAATAGAGGAAAACCTTAAGGGTATCTTTGAAGCATCCCAGGAAATATAAGTCAATTCCCCAGTGGAAACTGCAGGTTTTTTCCAAAAGCAGCACCCATTTATGGGAAATTTCATTTTACTGCCCTAAGATGCAAGAAACCAATGTGTTCCCCCTCCACTTGCATAGCCCATTATTTTGCAACAAGGAGTACTTTTTGTTTTTCTAAAGGAGGCCTCCTGACTATTTCTTAAATGAGAAGAGAGGAATGAGGGAGATTTTTGGGGTTTGGTTTTTTTTTTTTTACTCCTTTGATACATTCCTCCCTTTCAACACTGTCTATTGTTAAATTACTTTGTACAGACCCTGGCAGCTAAGAGGTCAGGATGGTTCAAGTTGATGTTCTAAGTTGTGCACTGTTATGTTAAATAGGGGTTTTCTTGGCTGCAGCTTTGCAAGGAGAAGGTCACCTCAGGGTTATTTGGGGTAGTAAATGTTAGCTGTGGGCAACCGTTCCCAGAGGGCTGAGAATCAGACCAGGGTTTATTCGATAGAAAGCTTAGAGGACCTGAACAGATAGCAAATGCTCCCTTAGTTTGCTTCATCTCTTGGTCAACTAATTCCAGGTTATTAAGAAACCTCCAGCACAGGGCAAGACAGCTGGAGGCTGCGTTTCCAGGGTGGAGAAACACACTCATCCTCTCATGTGGGAAATGCCACATTGGTTTTAGCATTATCACATAATTTCTGCGGTGCAAGCCATAAAGTAGGCCTGCAACAGACCGGCAAGCCTATGGGGAGTGGTGACTGCCAAAAGATGTGTATTAGTCTGTTGATGACCTAGGCACTTGTCTTCTTGGCTGTGATTAGGCCTCCTAATTAATGAATCTTTTTTGGACAACTTCCTTGTTAGTCCAAATAAATGTGACTTCTTCAACATTATTTTCAGAGGAATCAAGCTGCATTCAGTATTATTTGTGGCAACATAAGAAAATACTTTCTGAAACAAAAAGGAAACATCCAAACTACCCAGAAGGAGAATTTTTTTTTCTTCTTTTTTTTCATTATTCCTCAGTGTTTTTTTTCAATGTATATTTAGTTATCTTCTTAGGCAAGACTTCCTGGAAGGTATGCAAACAGTAGCATTGCTAACCTGAATCACCGGTTAAACGTGAGTCAAGCATCTCGAGTCAGGGCATTTGGAAAGCAGAGTCTCCAGTTCTTGATTGCTTCTGCGGATGCAGGCGGGCAAGGCAGCATGCCTGTTCTCAGGCATGAAATCCTAAAATTTAGGATTTCAAGTTAAAGGGGGTTTGAGTGGACTGGCTTTTTAAAATTATTGCTAATTTTACTAATGACCCATTTCCAGGAGCTCATGCCGTAAAAAAATTACCAAATATAGTGAGACCTGCAGTAAAACTCACTTGAGCTGGCAACCAAGCAGCTGGAGAAATACTCAGTGGGACTTTTGCCAAGGAACATGTCCTAGATTACTCTGTAGTAGGAGCGTAGGGGCTTAGATGCATAAATCTGTTTTTTAGTGGGAGGTCAAACTATCTTCTACGCATCCGATACCCGCTCTCCACACCCCATCATCAGGTTCAGGCTGCCTGGCACTGAAGCCAGCTATCACTTTCCTACAGCCCACAGTGCTGCCTCCACAGCTCAGAGACCACATACAGGTTACATCAGTGTCGGCTGACAGGAGGTGAGTAAAAATAGTTATACTAGCTCTTACTTTTCCCATGCAGAGTTTCCCATTGCCAATGGAAATGTTTATCACAGCATCAAGGGCCAGCAAAACTGGCTTTGCAGTGAATGACTGCATGTCTCAGGTCAACTTCCATCTACTCAACTTGCAGCATTTTTTCTCACAAGCTATGACAGCAGCTTTCTAACACACGCCGATATTTAACACTCCTGACAGAATCTCTCCCTGCATTTCAGGTCAGGAGAGACAACACAACCTCTTTATCTTTTATGGACAGTTGTAGCCAACCACAATCTTGTTACCATAACTGAGGGTTTCTATAGAAATGTGCTACATACCACCACACATGAAATTCAGAACAACTTCAGTACTACCAAGATCCTCAATCAAAACTACAAAGGAGCAGAAGTGTCACAGTTGCACTTAAAATAAGCAATTTTCACAACATAAATCAGGACCTACAGCTTTTCAAGAACCCCTCAAATAACTATGTAGTACTGGCACTCAGCCTTACCTACTTCTGACCACATCTTTTCGCCATTTGCTCTTGCCATAGCTTTCTGTGCTCTGACCCTGGTCAAGGTGAGATTCAAAGGCTCAAAGCTGCTTTGAGCTGCAGCAAACGTCAGCAGTGCTTGCCTCCACCACAGGACATGGCTGCAGAAACCACCGATTTGGCTATAGTCTTTAGCATGTCATCACACAGTAACAGTAGAGATGCATAGAATAATAGAATTGTTTTGGCTGGAAAAGACCTTCATGATCATTGACTCTGCTGTCAACCTGACACTATAGCCATTAAACTACATCCCCAAGTGTCATGTCTACAGATTTTTTTGAACACTTCCAGGGACAGTGACTCTACCACCTTCCCAGGCAGCTATTCCAATGCCTGACCACTCTTCCAGTAAAGAAATTTTTATTAACTGTCTGTTTCCAGTCATATTTCAGCTGTCACAGTACTGTCTCTAAATTTAGGAAAATAAACAATCACTCAACTACCTCAGCATAAAAAAAACCCTGCAAACATCAACAAAAGACAATGCAAGTCACTTTTCCAAACTGAAATTCAGTATGCCAGCTCCCCTAAACAGGCAAAGCCTTGCTGATCAGCCACAGAGCAGCTGGGCTTTTTGGTGCAACATTCATGCATCTCTGCTCCCCTTCAGGAACTGCAGGTTGTAGAAGAGCTGCAGTTATTTCCAGTGCGCCTTATCAGCATTAGGATCCTGGGAAGCTAAATGCTGCATATCTGCAGACGTTGTGGTAGAAGGTCCAAATTATACCTAAAATACATATCCAAGACATGTCCTAAACACCTGCCTGAATACCCACCCTTGCCCCCTCTCCCCACTTCTTCCCAGAAGAAGCCAGAAAGCAGATGAAAGCCTTGGTG
>VWYK01056841.1:4866-15560 GCA_013399775.1 Semnornis frantzii | reverse complement strand
TTCTGGGCTGCAGGTGCACAGTGGCTCGNGCCATTGGCCTTCTGGGCTGCAGGTGCACAGTGGCTCGTGTCCAGCTTCTCATCTCCCAGCACCCCCAAGTCCTTTTCTGCAAGTCTTCTCTCAATCTCATCATCTCCCAGCCTACATTGATATCTGGGATTACCCCAACCTGGATGCAGGACCTTACACTTTGCTTGTGGAACCTCATGAGATTCTCTCCAGCCTGATAATAAATTCCCTGCAAGGTAGGTTAAATTTTAAAGCTTATGGCTGACACCAAGGGACTACTGTATCGTGCAAAGCTGAATTTTTACTACTTCTTTTGATGAAAAGGTTAAAAAATAGGACAAAATAATTTTTTGATGCTCCATGTATCTTAATGTTTACCAGTTCATACTAACAGCACATCAACTTTGAAGAGTTTTCAGTTTGTGTGGTTCTGCATATTACAAACATTTATCAGCAGTTCATCCCAGAGAGAGGATGATCCAAGTTCATCCCAGAGAGAGGATGTTCAGAAGCAGTAGAGTAAGACTGCTGAAGAGACTGAGCATGTAAAAGGGATAAAGGTAGAGGAGAAATGCTGTTCTGTTGAAAAGCTGAAGTAACTTCTACACTGTGGGTCACAGAAGAGATAAAACAAACAAGTTCACTAGGATGATAAAGCTGAAGGCTTAGAGGGTACTGAGGCTTGCTGGAACTTCAGCTACTGATGTTTAAACAAAGTGTCCTGTCAAGTGAAATATGGCCAGTGCTCCATGTGGAGAGGAGTCAAAGGTAGATGGATCAGAGCAGCACAAAATAACTCTAGTAATAGTGTTTGGGGGGCACTTGAAAGTGAAACATTGTTACAGTAATTGGAAAAACAAAAGCTAAATGCATCCAGACTTGTCCTGCAGAGTCAGTCATGTATTCTCCAGGGAAATAGTGTGACATCCAACCAAAGTTAATCTGTGTTAACATGAGTGGTGTGTGCATCTGGGCATGGCTTCAGTGATTTAGTAGAACACTCTCCTGATATGCTGTATGAGCATAGGGCTTAAAAACTGCTATGCAACCAAGTTACATTCACTGCTTCTTGTATTACCCAAGTATTACACTGCAGTGCTGGTACCTGTACGAGATGGTTTGAGTGAGAAAACAATTTACCCTGCTATCCAAAAATGCAGCTGGATGGTTAGCAGACAGCACATCTGCTCTATAACCTTCTGCATGAAAATAATTGTATTTAATACAAAACATAATAGATGTTTGGGTCTTCTGTTTCTTTTGCTACTGCAGGAAATAGCATACTCCATTCAGCAGCAGACAGTGTGACAAGTGCAGTACAGAAGGCAAGCCAGGCCTTGAATGAGCGTGGTGAAAGGCTAGGTCGAGCAGAAGAGAAGACAGAGGAGCTGAAAAACAGTGCTCAGCAGTTTGCAGAAACTGCACACAAGGTAAGAGTTTGGTTTGGTGGCACAAGGCTCTCAGTAGACCAGAGCCACACACTGCTGTATTGTGAGAGGAGGAAGCTTTGGAACAAATTGCAGTTGGTTGCCGTTTACAGCTTGCTGTTACTCCTTCATGCAGTTCCTCACTTGGCAGTTTTCTGGTTTTGGTTGAGGTGGAGTTGGTTTTCCCCAGAGCATCTTTCACAGTGCTGTGTTTTGTAGTGGTAGCTGGGAGACTTGATAACAATGTGTCCTTGTGGCCTAGAAGGCCAGTGGGATCCTAGGGCCCATTAAGAAGAGTGTGGCCAGTAGATCGAGGGTGGTTCTCCTCCCCCTCTACTCTGCCCTGGGAGGCCTCACCTGGAATATTGCATCCAGTTCTGGGCTCCCCAGTTCAAGAGGGACAGGGATCTACTGGAGTGAGTCCAAGGGAGGGCTATGAAGATGATTAAGGGACAGGTGCACTGCCCTGTGAGAAGAGGCTGAGGGACCTGGGGCTGTTTGGTCTGGTGAAGACAATTAGAGGGGATCTAACCAGTGTTTATAAATGCTTGAGAGCTGGGGGTCAAGAGGGAGGGGACAAACTCTTTTCAGTTGTGCCCTGTGATAAGACAAGGGGTGATGGATGGAAACTACAGAACAGGGAGTTCCACATCAATGTGAGGAAGAACTTTACTGTAAGGGTCACGGAGCAGTGGCACAGGTACCCCAGAGAGGTTGTGGAGTCTCCCTCTCTGGAGACTTCCAAGCCCTGTCTGGATGTGTTCCTCTGTGACCTGCACTAGATTCTGTGGTCCTCCTCTGGCAGAGAGGTTGGACTCAATGATCTACAGAGGTCCCTTCCAAGTCGTAACAGCCTGTGATCCTGTGAACACACCAGTGTTTTGGCCTCTGCTGTGCACCAGTGCTGTGCTTTTCCAACACCTCCCCACCAACAGCAAGGCTGAGGGGTGGGCAAGGTCATGAGAGGGGCCAGCAGACCCAAACTGACCAAAGGGATTTTCCATACCATACAACATCAGCTCAGTTTGCCTGCACTTTTTATTTAACTCACTTAAGCTCTTTTCTCTCCCCTCTGATTCTCAGTTTTAAGTCCATTTTATAATTATTTAACATTGAAATCATCAGTAATCACAGAGGTAGAAAGGCAATCAGTGCTTCATTTTCCTCGTGCTGTAGTGGCAGAGCTGCTGAGCAGATGTCTTCAATTGCTTGTCTAGGATTTCTGATTGTATTTAAGTTCCCTGATTGTTAGGTCTAAACAACTGGTCATTGTTTCTAGCATCTTGCATCTAACCCTTCCTCACAGGTAGCAAAGTAGTGGAACACTGGGAGACGCAGCTAAGAAAGCTGATGAATGCTGCCTTCCTCACACAGCAAAGGGAGACTTCACATATCTGTCACAGCAAAAGAAAGAAGTTAAGGATTTCAGAATTCAGTTTACATATTCTTCAGATCCAGGCAGTGGCCACATAAATTTGCCATAGCTCTTTTTACATACAGTCACTCATCAATTCACTTTTTCTTTGTTTTGCAGCTTGCCATGAAGCACAAATGCTGAGACACTGCCCAAAGTTGAAATCTTCCCAGGAGAAACTGGAAAGGCTCTGTTCAGCAGTTCTCACAGGAGATTCCAGCCTACTGCGTGCTTTAGTTCTTCCCGTTCAGTGGAGATGCATTTTCAGTTTCTGTACAGGAAAAAGTGTTGCATTTCTACCTTTTTTTACTCACTTTTTTTTTTGTTCCTCTTTTTGTAATATTGCCACACAGTCCTGCAGCACTTTCTTCCCTGTATTTCAGTTGTTACAGGAGTGAAAGCAAACAGGGGAAACTGGACCGAATGCCAAGCTGATCAGGATTAAAACAGTAATAATCTTCCTCATTTGTAAAAAAAATTATTTAACTGGTATGTATGGAAGTAAAATCCAAGCAAGAGGTATACTTCATTTTATGTTTCCTCAGCAGAATGTCAATGTGGGAATTAATTGCCTGGAGGTTGTAACTGTAGTGGTGATTGGACAGCTATATCCTGGGCAACGGGAAACTTGTTTGTGCTGTGCAGTGTGAGAAGTTGGGCAAGTGCCATCACCAGCATTCAGAAGTGCATGTCTGGATTTCATAGGGAAATCTGTTACTAGAGTTGCATTTTGAGTATTTCCCTCCTGGATTGATTGTTTGAGTAGCATAACAAAACCCACAGAATGTATGCTGGAGGTTCCAAAATTGAGGACAACAACAAAAAAAAGTCATTTTTACATCTGTACACACAGAGCTGCTCCTCAGACAGAGTCTGGAATGTAGCAATCTGTTAGAAAATAACATTTCACTTTCTTTTTTTTTTTTTTTTAACCTGTGATTCTGCAGCTAACTGTTAAATAAGGATGCAAAGACTTGGGGAAATAGGAATTCACCATTTCCCAAATCAGCTGCTTCTCCTAAATCCCATGGTA
Source organism: Semnornis frantzii (assembly GCA_013399775.1). Taxonomy (NCBI): domain Eukaryota; kingdom Metazoa; phylum Chordata; class Aves; order Piciformes; family Ramphastidae; genus Semnornis; species Semnornis frantzii. Next base: position 11,677 of record VWYK01056841.1, on the reverse strand, counting down.
GGAATACTGGGGAACAGATAAGAAATTTGGCCTGTTGGAGTGACTTTTGTGTTAGCTAGAGTCTGATTTTTTATTGAACAGGTCTTCAACCAACATGTCTTAGTACATCAGAATCCTAACTCCTACTTTGGGTCTCAGTTTTCAATCTATATTATCACTTCAAGAGTGACTCCCTACTTCAATCTCTATTCACTGTGTGCAATATGTGCACTGTATTCTCCTGCAAAAATAAGTAGGTTTCTCTTCTTCACAGCTTTTGGCTTCACATTTTTAAGATACTCTAATATACTACTAAAAGGAAGAGAAAAGAAAAAGGGGGAGGGAGAGGGGGAAGCTGCATTCTTTTCTTTATTTTTTTTTTTTTTTCCTGTTGGTATTTTTTTTTTTTTTTTACCAGTAAGCTGGAAACAGAAATTCTAGCAGAAATTTCAGCCTTGATCTTCTGAAGATGACTGCTCTTCGTTTGTGTCCTCATCTAACCAGAGAGCCAGCAAGCTGGCATTACCTGAATGTACTGTACTCTTCATTTTTGATGTAGAATAAGATTTTTTGCATTATTGATGACACTTTTAAACAGCCTAAACTCCGCAGAGCGGTGTTTGTAAGGGAGATAAAAGCTTCTGTAGTAATTGAGGCTCTGTTTTAGTTCCTGCAAGATGAAGTAAATGAAAATCTCTTGGAAATACCCAAAGATGCTTGGCTTTAGGAAAATAATTCTCCTTTGAAGGATGACTGTGCAGTGAACTGATTCCATTCAAACTTGACACCTCTTCTGTTTGTTGTCCCTGTAATGTAAACCCTTTTGTATGAAGCTCTGTATTTCATTTCACAGTGGGAATGGAGAAAGGATAAATTTGTCATCTGTGTAGCATAGTAGAATCATTTAGGTCTATTTAGCATCACCCCTACCAGTTACTACATCAGCTGAAAGGGAATTTGTTCATACTTGTTCTAAGTCAGAACAGGCTCGTTAGTGCCATGGCCTCTGTACCCTCTGCTGAGCTGTGTGCTATTAATGCTTAGCCTGGAAGTGTCAGTAGCTTCCTGAGTGCTCTTGTGATGACTGTGGATATTTCTGCCCATCAACCAGCTCTTCATTAGAAATCAAACTTCTGCTGGGCACTAAATGTTTAAAAATAGCTGCATTAGAAATTAGTCAGGGAGTCTGTTTTTTCTGACCACATAGCTGTCTTCTGGCATCATCTTTTCCACTCCTTTGTTAAGTCTGAAGTTCTGCAGCTAACCTCGCAAGTCTCTTTCTGCTGAAAGAAGGAATAGGTTTTGAACTGCTGCCACCTGTCTTTTACTGTCAGTAATTCAGGAGAAATGGCTACACCCCAGGTGAGATAAAACTGGCAAGAATCAGTCGTCTGAATTCAGCTTAACAGGCATTGCTTTGCAGCTGTTTACATGAATATCTGCTGGACAGAACAGGACTGCAGTTGTGCTGCTGACTTCCAGAGCTTCTGCAGAGCTGAGCTACCCTAAAATACCCCTTCAGTCCTACTGACAGTTTGTTCAGCATTTTGGATTTTTCTGTCCTCCAGTTAAGTGTGTTTTGTGTTATAGATCATACCTCAGGACTTTTCAGCCAGCCATTAAAAGCCATTTACAGTGGGAATTCCGAAGGAGGGCAGAGCAGTTCATCTGCGTGTTTACTTTGTTCATTCAACTACAACCTTTTGGTAGCTTTTAGATAAAGAATCAGAGGTGTGTAAATGTCTCTCCAAAGGTAAATCTTGACAGCATTGCAATTTCCTTCTGGGACTTGGCTTGCAGTGGATACAACCTAGTGTTCTTAGGTAGTCATGTACATAACATATACTTCAGGTTAATGTTTCATATGGAAGAATGTATTTGTAAGTTGTAACAACATCAATAAGTTTCTTTATCTTTGTAAAGTTCTGCAAAGAATAAAAATAATGCATTGTTAGAACCTGACTGCTGTACTGCAAACTCTTGTCTTAAAAGGCTACTTTTGTGTCTAGCAAAAGGTGTGCATTATGTGAAATACTAACAAGAAAAAATAAACTACTTATCTCCTAGGTAGGTTTGACTATGCTAGGCCAGAATTGTAGTACTTGCTGGTATCTGTTGTAACTTAATTCCATGAAAGTTCTCAAAGATGTAGAAATTCTTTTGTGCCATTGGGTGGGGGGGGGGGGGAGAGAACAAAAGAAGAAAAAAAAATAGAGAAACTAAAAGTGGGATCTACTCTCTTGAGTCATTACTGGAAACCTTGATTTTGTCATTAAATACTTTAACTGTGATCAAAAGCAAACTGTCCTTGGATTATTTATCTGTTCAAGAGAAAAAGAACTTCTAAACAGCCTTTTTATATTCCACTCTAGCAAAACTAAATTATAAAGTTTAGTTTTCATCTTGACAATGACAGTTTTCCCTGGGAAAAATCCTGCTATTAACAGTGAAGTTTTGAGTATCTCCCTCTCTGGGGGTACTCAAAACCCACTAGACACATTCCTATGTGATCTGGTATAAGTGATCCTGCTCTGCAGGGGGCTTGGACTGGATGAGCTTTCAAGGTCCCTTCCAGCCCCCAACATTCTGTGATTCTATAATGGGAACTAGGTTGATGGATTCATGTCCAAGCTGATTCAAGGCAATGGTTAACACAGGTTTAAGTGAGCATCTTACCTGAGGGCTGCACAGGTTAAAAAATCTCTGTGTTTGCTTTCACCTTGCTAGAAAATGCTGTTTCCTGTTTGTCCATCTAATTTTACTGATAATCATTTATCAAAGCAAAAGCTGATTTAGTTGTGTTCTGCTTTTTACTCAGCTGGCAACTGAGTCTGGGCAGGCCAGTTACAATAGAGGGCTTTTCTCCTTTCCCCTCTCTGGGTGGTCAAGGAGGCAAGGGGCCTGGAATAAGCCAAAATGTCAGTTGAGTCAAGGAGAATTTCCTGATCTATTGCACAGATATCACATTACAGAAAGGGAAAACAACTGCTTGAGAGAGTCCTGCACAGAGCCACAAAGATGATGAAGGGAATGGAAGGAACATCTCTCTCCCGAAGAGAGCCTGAGGGAGCTGAGGCTCTTGAGCTTGGAGAGGAGGTGACTGAGGGGTGGCCTCATTCATGTTGTTAAAGATGTAAAGGCTGAGTGCCAAGAGGATGGAACCAGGCTCTGCTGGGTGATGCCCAGTGACAGGACAAGGGGCAGTGGGTGGAAGTTGAGGGATAGGAAGTTCTGTGGAAACATGAGGTGGATTTTTTTCCCTGTTAGGGTGACAGAGCCCTGGAACAGGCTGCTCTGGAGTGTTGTGGAGTCTGCCTCTGGAGATACTCTAGATCCTCCTGGATGTGTTCCTGTGTGATCTGGTATAGGTGATCCTGCTCTGGCAGGGCAGATTGGACTGGATGAGCTTTTGAGGTCACTTCCAGCCCCTGACATTCTGTGATTCTGTGATAAAGGAGAAAAGCTATCAACATACACCATGGAAAACTGCTGCTGCTGCATGCAAACCAAAACTGGAACAAGAGGGACAGGCCCCAGCCCAGAAACTGGAGAAGAAGCACAAAAAAAAAAAACCTGAAACAGGAAACTTTACAAACTTTGGAATATATTACAAACCCATAAAGCCTGGGCAGCTCCTTCCTGTCACGCGGTGAGCATGGTGTAGAATGTATCATCCATTGCTCTGTTGCTCTGTGCTTGCTGGGGGCATACCCCCATCCCTGCATCCTCTGTCCCACGTCCCTCCTAGTGGGGCCCATCAGCTTAAACCAATACAAGTTTCCCTACAGGAATAGAGCCATGAAGGTGGACTTGTTCTACACACAGAGAAGCAATCCCTTGTGTCTGAGTGAGGGCTGCTTGCATCGTATCAAATATGAGCCACCTCTGCCATTTCTGTTTTGTCAGGCTCAAACATGGATTTGAGGATTCTCACCTCAAAATTGTCCCAGTGACAAATGCTGTCAAATATTGTGAAGCTGCTCAAATTCTCAAGTGGATACATTAAAATAGTTGTAGGTAAGTGTTGCTAGAGTGCAATTTCACCTACGTGTAGTTGAATGAACTTTCAGTACAAGAAATCAATCTCTGGCTGGTCAGAAGAATTCTGTGGTAGTTTGCATGTAATTTGGCAGGTTTTTCTCCCATCATTATTGCACATTCATCTTCTAAGAACAGAAAAGAAGATGTTTGGTTTGTTTTCTGAGGGTTTTTTTAGATCAGTTTCACTGTGGTGGCTCTTTGGGTTTGTTTTCTTGATCTTACGGTTGTCATAAATCATCATCCTCTAATCTGCTGCTACATGTTATTTATTATGAAGTATTAGGAGGTTTGTTTTGTTATCTTTGAGTCATGGAAGAGGCTCAAACATGAGTGTTTACTGATTTCAGGGTATTAGGATATCTAAAAAGTAGATGTGATTACATTGAGTGTGTTGCCATACTCCTGAAGACATAACTGAGAAAAGTAAACCAGAATGCTTGTCACCTTCACTTGCAAGTCACAGTAGCCATGAAGATATGCACTAGTTCAGGTAGCAAGGAGGTAAACAGACCTGTCCAGTGCTTACTAAGGATTGCAATGTAGTAGCAGCCACCAGGGAAACACCTAAAGGGAATTAAAGGGGTGTTTCTCTGCAAGGGGACACAGCTGATGGCCCAGCTAAAGCCTCTACGTGAACTCAGAACATGGGCAACAAACAGAAGGAGCTGGAAGCTACCTTGCTGCATGGACAACAAAGAGGAGGTGGAAGCTGCTTTGCTGCATGGCAACAAACAGGAGGAGCTGGAAGCTGCTGGAAGGCTATGGCATAGTGGCTGTTACTGAAACCTGGTCAGATGAATCCTGAGAGTGGAGTGTGGCTATCGCTGGATACAAGCTGTTCAGAAGAGACAGGGAGAGGAAGGGTGGGCAGAGATGGTGTTCTCTATGCTGAGAAATGGATTGAATGCAAAGAGATGTCCTTAAAGAATAGCCACCACCAAGTCAAAAACTTATGGATAGGAATTAGAGATCAGGGCAACAAGGGGAACCTTGTGGTTTCAGGTCTAGTACAGGCTCCCCGATGGAGAGGAGCTTATAGATGAAGCATTCCTACTGCAGCTACAGGAGGCATACTGCTCACAGGCTCTCATTCTGCTAGGGGACCCTGACACTTGCTGGTAAAGTAACACAGCAAGCTGTAGGCTATCCCAGAGTGCTTGGATGATAATATCTTGAGACAAGAAATGGCCACCCCCACCCGATGGGGATCTGTTGGTCACCAGTGCAGATGAGCTCATGTCAAGACTGGAGGCAGCCTGGACTGCAGTGGTCATGCACTTGTGGAATTTGCAGTACTAAGGGACATGAATCAGTCAAGGAGCAGAGTCAGGCCCCTGAATTTCAGACAAGCAAACTCCCAGCTCTTCAGGGAGTTAGCATAAGACCAAGTCAGAAGTGACAGAGTAACAACCAAGAGGTCCCTGTGATGACACGACTGCCAGGGAAGAGGACAGCAGCTGTGGAGGACTTTCCTTTCCTGCAGTGTTTTCTCACAAGCAGGTAGGGAACAACTTTAGAAACAAGTTTTAGGAAAATTTCCTTGGGACAGTGCTGAGGGGAGTTCAACCTACCTATGGGGGCATGCAAATACCCTTGAGGTTTATGTTTCCTTCTGTTTTCTGTTGCTTCCCCATGTGCAGGTGTTCAGTGTTTCAGACAGGCTGAATGCAGGTCTCTTGGAGCAGCCAGACTGTGACAGGTACCATTCTTCACTGAGGCCATGAACAATTGCAGAGCTGACAGTGTCTGACTGAAATAATAGCTGTACACACAGGATCATTTGTAAGACAGGAGGCTGAGAAAGGTCCCATTTATCTGCCAGGCAAGGTTTCATAACTCATGGCATCTGGTCATCAGGAAAGCATCATTAAATGTTAGCTCTTGCTAATTACCTCATCTTAGTAGATGTTAGATTAAAATCCCCTTTTTTTTTTCTTTTTCCTCCTGAAATCTCTATTCTGTGTGGCAGCCTCTGCAGCAGGCTGGCTCTGGAAGAGAAGTAGGTGGGAAGGAAGAGGTTATGTGTTTGTGGTTATTGATTTGGTATGCTTCATAGGATCTGCCTCTCTGTCTGGCACAGTAAATGTACAAGGTTATTTATGGTTTCACTTATTACCCTGACTGTCAACTAGCTCCCACTTTTGTACAGTCTTCTTGTATTCAATATCATGTTTTTCACTCATTCCTCGTAAATCCCTCATCCTTAGAAGTGCCTCTACAAGCAAATTCTGAGGCTTTTAAAGGCCAGCACAAAGTGTGATCTTGAGCCCTTGCCTTAGGGGGTTGGAGCAGCTCCTGTTGTGTTCTTTATAGCCTGCAGTTTGCTGCTGTGTGTAGGTGAAGAGGTGTATGTACACTGCACAGAAAATGAGGGTGCTCCACGGGAGCAAGGTTGCAGTGAAGGTGCTTCAGCGTGGATGAAAGGACTTAGAACAAGATGGATGTGCTTAATCACAGAGTGCTTTGAGTTGGAAGGGACCTCCAAAGGTCACCTAGTCCAATCCTCCTGCAGTCAGCAGGGACATCCTCCACTAGATCACATTGCTCAGAGCCTTGTTGAGCCTCACCTTTAATACCTCCAGGCGTGGGGCCTCATCACCAGCCTAGGTGTTTGATCTCACTAAACACTTTTCTTCAATGGCTGTGCTGAAGCTGTGCTAATAGCAGGTATTTATCTTGAATGTAGGAGTTTTCACCCTTTTGTAACAAGAATTCAAAGGGAAATACCAATATATTCCTTTTTTTTTTCTTTTTTTTTTCTTTTTTCTTTTTTCTTTTTTTTTCTTTTTTT